>JASAND010013600.1:0-22884 GCA_030248195.1 Trissonchulus latispiculum
GGGGGTGCCCCCCCCCACACTTTTCGAAAGCCCCCAGTTTCCTTGGCAACCCCCCAATTCTTTTGCAAGCCCCCCCCACTTTTTGGAGGTCGCCCAAAAGTGCCGAAAAATTAGGTTTTGAGGTCAAATTTTTCAAAATTTTCTCAATTTTTAGCTAATTTATGGACTTATGAGTTAATTTTAAGCTTTAAAACAGTGATTTTTATTCCGCCGGAGGCGGAATCTTGTAATGGGTGAACCCAAACGACATGTGATGACAGACGACATTGAGTTGTACACCCTATGTTTAACACACAAACCTAAACAGGCTGTCTTTTTCTTTTCAATGGGGGTGTGTGATTGGAAAAGACGGCAAGGCGGCGATCTACTCCATAGCTTGCCACAATGACCGTGGAGGTGATCCTACTTGTTACGGTAATCTCATTTTTCTGATCGCTTGCAATAGAGGAGTTTATTTCATAATTTGTGAAAAGCTACCGCTTGTTCCCCCGTCGGCTGTGAACTTGATTTGGGAACTTCACATTATGCAAATTAGATGTGCGCGCGAAAAACAGTTAAAATTAAGAGCAAGATTGAAAACAACGATCACTCAGGCGGAATTATTCCCCTTTCGGGGGTTACTTGTTTATGTTTTTACCTAAAAAATGCTAATTTTTAGCTAAAAATTTAGGTATTTTATGTCTTGGACTCGCCCCCCCCCCCCCCCAACTTTTCGGAAGCCCCCCCCCTCCCCCCCCCCGGGGGGGGGGGGGGGGGGAAGCCCCCCCCACACTTTCAAAACCCTAAAAAATGCCAGAGTGGTTAGCAGCAAATCTGCTAACCATTTTCAAACCACATTTGGTGCAAACCAGTGATTATTATTACTATTAGTTATTATTAGTTATTACTATTATTGTTAATAATTAATTTGTTATTTGCAGATTAGTCGGGAGGATGACAACATTGATCGAGCACCCTGGGGTGAGCTGGAGTCCTCTGAAGAAGAGGAATCCGAGTCAGAATCTGAAGGGGAGGGTGCGGCTGATGGACAGGACAAGGCGGAGGAAGAAGCTGCCGGCATTGTTACCCCTGCCGAAGGGTTAGTTGACTCATAATAAACAAGAACTAGTAGAGTGGACTGGGGTTTTTCTAGGCAGAAGTAAGGGGGAGACGCCGCCCCCCCCCACTAGTGGGGGCGGGAGGTCCACAAGTGGGGCGAAAAAATGCTAAAAATACAGTTAATATAGCCTGTTTTCCACAGATACTGCTATAACTAAGCTAAAAAGTGTTACGTTTTAGCACCAAAATAGACGATTTTTGACCAAAAAATTCCGGAAAAGCTGAAAACTTTTTGATACTTTTGACCAAAACACCTAAAAATTTGGCAATTTCTGTGCACCTCAGGGTTAGTGGGAAGAGGCCCAAAAAGTGGGGAGGGGAACGAGTGGGGGGACCCCAAATAGTGGGGGCGCCCCCACCCTCCCCCCGCCTCCTGAGTAAAAAAACCCAGGTACAGCAGAGTGACGACTACGTATATTTGGGAGAACCTAAAGTAATGTAAAAATCGAACAAAAATACGATCAAATTTGCCTGTTTTGATACTGCTAAAACAAGGCTTCAGTTAAAACTAAATTCAGTATTAGCACCAAAATAGACGATTTTAGACCAAAACATGCAATTCTGGTATTTTCTGGGCGCCTTCTAGTAAATGGGAGGAAGCCCAAAAAATGCTGGCTTCCCCCCCTCCACCCACTGAAGAAAGTCCAAAATTTAGTAACTATATCTGAAAATAGTGTTTTGTTTTCAGTCTGATAACACCGAGTGGCATGTCCTCTTCTGTGACTGCTGGTTTGGAAACACCGGAAACTATTGAACTGCGAAAGAAGAAAATGCAGGAACCAGAAGGGTGCGCCTTTTATTCAATGTTATGTTATGTTGTTAAATTTAAAGTTGTTTCATTAAATTATGTAGTTGAATTAAATTTATGTTTAATTTGGTATTTATAAACCCCTCCTTGAACATTGTTTATTTATTTAGTAGCACATCATTTTCAGCTCACTGTCAGCTACCAGTTTTTTTAGTTTTAACTGCGCAAACTTTGTTTTGTAGTGGTGAGACGCCAGCACTGTTTACAGTTCTTCCAGAGAAGAAGATGGACCGTGTTGGCGGTCAAAATGATGGCCTCAACCCATGTCTATGATTTGGCTACTGTGAGTCTTCTATGCCGTATTCCTGTGACTGTAGTTCACAGTTCGTTCATTCATTTGTACGCATAATATTACAGCAGGTTGTTCGCTCTGTTTAAAGCCAGAGGTGTCTGTGTTCTACATTACTTTCGTTTTAGGCTGGCAGTTTCTGAGTTTCTGTTATACGTTTTCGTTGTATTATGCAAATGAGTCTCTCCCGTTTGAACTCCAGTGACGGTGTTCATGTACTTACTTTCTGTTAAGTAGGCAGTCCTCAAGAAGGCTGGCGCCCCTGGAGCCGAGGCGGCTGGAATTGAAGTTGCCCCTAATCCTGAAGAATTGATTTTGGCCGATGTACGGCAGCGGCTATGCACACAACATGAAGAGAAACTGAAAGAACAGCAGTTGGGGAAGGATGATGATCTGTCAGATATGGTTGCAGAGCACTTGGCGAAACAAAAGGTATAGTCGGGTGGGGGATGAATGGGGAAGCAAGCCTCCAGCTTTTTCGTCGTTTGGATTTGCATCGGTTTTAGCAGGCACCGTTATGTACTCCGGGCAAATACCTAATCCAACCGTGTAGTCAAAACTTCTCTTATACCCGTCTCCAGCTTGCGGCTGCAACAGGATTTGTCCATAATCGGGAGACGCGGTGCGGGGGAAAACATGGCACGGATTTCTACCAATCAACCATTTGGAGTGTTTTAAAACCGACTGTTTCAGCCGGTTAGTGTGCAAGAAGCTGCCTTAGGCATCCTGCTAACCTCACAGCAAGCTAAAAACTCGAGTTTTTTTGTCAAAATGCCAAACTCGCCGTACCTGCGCACGTTGTTTCCAAGTACGAAACCTGCTGGGAACTAGCCACGACGATGCAGAAGAACGCTAGAAGTAAATTAGTTGCGTTAAACAAGCACATCCCATCATTTTGCCGTAGCTCAAAATCGCGATATCCCACCATTTTTGTTGTAAAGCTAACAATTGCAATAATCCCACCAATTTTGCCGTGTTGTGAAATTGCAACATCCCATGACTTGGCTTTTGAAAATTTTCAGCTTCACCATTGAAACTTATCAAACATAGCATGTTGGTGTTGCAAATCAAACTTGAAAGCTAGAAGCTTCAAAGTTGGCATATCATTCGCTTCTTACTATCGAAGCATTTTCTTCATAGCGTTATTATGCCTTTCTAGCACAGCAAAATTGAAAATTTAGCCACCATGTTTTCCCGCTCTAGTGGACCCAATGTGGGGGAAACATGGCTCGATTTTTTTACTGGAGGCATGTATGAAAACCACTATTACCATGTGATAGAGCAAGTCGAATTTGCCCGCATGCCAGTTTATAGCATTAAAGTTTGATAGTTGGTTATATATACTTGCAAGTCTTACAAGTGTCCATATGATTGAACAATTGTGAGGTCAACTTTGGTCAAGTACTGTACTTACAGAATCGAACTTGGAAACCAATCAAGAAAATGGCTAGGCATAGTTCTAGACTTTCTTTCACGGAAGAAATTAGGTACAGCTGCAGCTGCTATGATTCGGGAGTAGGCGACCATGCTTTCCTCCTTATTTTCCGTCATGCCCCCCTCTGACTATATTAATTATTCGCTAATATTAATGAGGTTGGCTTGGTGGACACTAGACAGGTCATTGACTTTCGTAGGTTTACGTGCTTCACAGGTATGACCTTACATAATAGCAAAAGCAAAACCCAGCTATCCATCCTTAATTGGTCGGTAAACAAGTACCACCATGGTGGATAACAGGAGGTATGTAGGGCGTAAAGCCTAGGCGGCCAACTTCTATTGATGAAATATCATCTGCTTTCGTTGACGTATCCGGGATAAACATCATTCTCCAGGAACTAATTTCTTTACCTTTTTTTATTATTGTAATCTGCTGTACTTCGATCCAGCATGCAATTTATGTAGGAGACAAATAAACTGGCTTCTCAAGACTCTGTCTCGGTCAGAAGAACAGAAGAGCTTACTGGCACAATTCGCTAACGTGCCCAAGTTGTCTTATTGACTTGTTTTCGTACTTCGTAATCATGTGTCATCGTTCTTATTTTAGAGAAAGAAAAGCTCAGTGAAGATCAGAAGACCTCGAAAAAATATAAAGATTTTAAATTCTAATTTTTACTAATATTGTTCCTGAAAATATTGTAGATGAGTAAACTGTTCCTTTGTTTTCATTTGTAGAGTTGTTGTTTTGTAGATAAGCTATCTAGTTAACTTTCTCTTGCTTTTATAAAATATGGGGGGGGAGAGGGGGGTGGGGCTACGAATTTCACTAGAAGTTCCATGGCTGGAAAAAGCTAGCTAGCCTTTTGCCACATAATATTAGGTTAATGTAAAATAGTTTAAAGTTTGATTGAAAGATTCAATGCAGGTTAGCGTTCTGTGGAGCCATCGGAAGTTGGTGTTGTCGGTCCAAAGTTCGACATGACACATATACACAACTTTGCCACTCCCTGATCGCTATGCGCAAGATACGGTACCCAAATTTTTCAGAAATATTTCTGACACATACCGCTTTGATTTCGTGTAAAAATAATCTCTAGACCATTGTATTCTTTTCTGTGCGATACAATGAAAGTGCGAAAAAATTTGATGTTGCAGGTCTATACATATGGAGGTTAACTAACGTCTAATGAGCTGTGGTTTGCCAAATGAACCCAACTTTGCTTCAATTAATACTCCAAGTATCTGTCTTAACTTATGGAAAAATGACGTGATTTCGTTAATCCCGCATTCGCAGTGCCAGATTACATTATCGATATTGTCGCTGTTATTATTTTGGTGGCATTTCGAAGAAGTGAGTCAGTTACTCCAAAGTACTCTGGCAAAATCGGCTGAAACTTTGCGCATTACAGGCCAGTCAGTGTACCAAGACTTGCAGAAAGTTAGGCACTAAACCTCGCTTCAATATTTAAAAATGTTAGATTGATTTCTCGAAGTATAGATGGCGATCGCCCCAAAAAGCTCTAAGACAATTGTAAGCTCATACTCAACGAAGGAAGGGTCGTATCGAAAAACGGATCTCATATTCGGATTCAGCAGGTCAAATAACCCCTATAAGCACCCTTTCGGCAAAATCAGAGACAAAAACATTAAAATTAACAACAAATTAACACATAGGTATCTTTATTTTCACACATCTTTATTTTCACCCCGCAGAATGTGATGTTTTATTTTGACAGCTTATATGCTACACTGTCTGCAAATATCTTTCCAAATAGAATATAGAGCTTCCAGTAAATAATTATATACTGTAAAGCTGGAATTTTGACAGTTTGACGTGTTATGGTCATTCTTAAGTTTATTCGTATGTATTTTATAAGCGTTTAGACAAAAACGCTAAAATTAGTTATCGTATACAATTTTGGTGTTGAGATTAATGAGCAGAAACTCCTCGTCACGCAGATGTAAGAAATAAACCTGAATGTACGTGAGAAACCGCTTTTCCACACTTCTCTGCTGATGAGCTACGGATGTGAGAATTGAATCCGGAAGAGGTTGCATGGACTTGTGTATCAGAGATGGAACCGGGTCACCGGGTCAGTTCGGTCACTTCTTTAGACTGGGTCACCGGGTCACCGGGTCAAGAGCTTCGACCCGGTCTTGACCCGGTTTTTTGAATTTACCTCAAATTTTACAAATGTTTGGCTTACCATTAGCTAAAATTTTAGGTTAAATTTTTGTTCGATGCGCAATATTTGTTTGCATTTCTTAAATTTTAGTGTTGAGCATTTTCGCGGCATGAGTAGTGTTGTCACGTTAGCAAAAAAAATCCGGGCCGGGCCGTTCCTAGATCATCCGGGCTTGGCCCCCGTCCGGGCCAGGCCCGAGCCTGAGCCTGCCTTGATTTTTGGGCCTGAAACAGGCCCGAGGCCCGGCCTGGATTTCGGGCCCGAAACCGGCCCGAATGGTCAAAATTAGTAAAAACGATTTTTGATGTAGGTTTTAGCAGATAATAAACATAAGTAATCGGAAATAAAATGTAAAAATAATATACAATAATGTATCGGCATTAACTTTGCAATGTCTGTTAATCTAAAATAACGCTTTATTATGAACTGTATATAACTTCCTTTGTTTGTCTTTTGAATTTTTATAAACGGCATTTCAATAAACGAATAGGCATATATAATAAAGCAATGAATCACTCACCAATCTCATACCATTGAAAGCATTTCAATGAACCCGATTTAGGTATAATTCGAGAACGGTATCGAGCTCTAACGGGGTAAAATTGCCAAACCAAGAACGATGTTTTTAAATAATACTTGATATTTATTATCTAACGTCTACTTTTCAGTTCAAATGAAGTGAAAAAGCTTCTTGTTTCAAAGATTCTCCGAAAAATTTGGTGTTTTTCTGTCCATTTATATCAGTTTTTCCTTTGGCCCGGAAACGGCCCGGGAAAAAATTCGGGCCTGTTTCGGGCCGGGCCCGAAAAAAATCCGGGCCGGGCCCGGGCCGGGCCTCTCCTATCAAATTTTGATCCGGGCCGGGCTCGGGCCTGGCCCGGCCCGGGGCCCGAGCCCGAAACAGGCCCGGATGACAACACTAGGCATGAGGTTATTTGTATCTGGCAGATTATTGTTTAGCTTTATCAGTTCATGATTATTGCATAAATCATAAATTTAACATAAACTATATATCATATGGTTTTCAGACTGTTTTTGCAACCAAGGTAAATGTTGAAGATAAGTGAATCATTTAATTTAACGCAATAGTTAATAAAATCGAATTTTTAAAGGACTGCTCCGCATTTTTGAACGAGTATACTCTTATTTTAGACTGCAAAATTTAGCAGAGGGATAAATTATTGGTTTTGTCAACTCATTTCCGTATAAGTTTAGAAAATGCTACAGCCCAGCTACTATTAAATACTTTTTAAACCTAGAGAAACATAGAGTCATGGTTATTTTTTCGGGGTGGTCATGGAACATTAGAAGTCAAAAATTTAGTGTTTTGGGAGCAAAATCAATTTTTTTGACAGTTTTTTTAATTTTCTGGAAAACCGGGTCACCGGGTCAGGGCTTAACCGGGTCACCGGGTCAATCCTAAGTGACGGTTCCATCACTGTTGTGTAAGTTTATTGCTTTAGGTGCTGTATAAAAATTTTTTATTACTGGCAACTATTTTGGTTTTACGTGAAAATTATCTAGTATATGCCGAAAAAAGAATGTCAGGTATTAATACTTTCGTGCCCCATGGAACTTTCCTGGTGGTTGGTCACTTTCAATGGTAGTTATCCATATTTGATTTTGTCAAGATCTGCAAGCTTGGGA
This sequence comes from Trissonchulus latispiculum, assembly GCA_030248195.1. NCBI lineage: Eukaryota > Metazoa > Nematoda > Enoplea > Enoplida > Ironidae > Trissonchulus > Trissonchulus latispiculum. The sequence continues at coordinate 7,466 of JASAND010013600.1, forward strand.
ACTTCGGTTATGAATAAATAACTAACCCAGGAAGGTAAAGAAATAAAATTGAGACTGGCGAGCTTGCTTTATGCTTGTTTTATAGAATTATACTTCCGCACAACAACTTTCTTTGCCAGAACATATTATCATTTGCTAAATCATTCCTCTTTCGAGCGGGACAGTCACTCCTTCCGAATATTCAGTCTCACTTCCGAAGCTTTTACATTCTCTGAATCGACAATTTTAGTGTACTCAATTGCAGTAATATAGCAGAAGACAAATTTCTTTGAAATTTCTAAATTCAGGATATCTATAGCTTTTATTAAAACATGCTACATATTATGATAGTTTTCTAGTTCTATTAGATTGAGGAACTCAGTATTGTAATGACGTCGGAGTAAGGAGGGTTGCTACATGTTACGCTACTAAGTGAAATACCTGCTAAGGTCTGATACAAACTTTGGATAACGAGCATATGCTAGGACGAGTCAACAGCTAGCCAATCTAGTTTATACCTACTTTTCTATTGTTCTATATTCGCAAAGACCTGTTTTTACAAAGCTTAACAGGCATTTTTCAGACAGAGTAGCATAACTTGGATTTCTTAATTAGCTGTTTAGTGCACAAAGGGCTATATATCAAGAGCATTATTGCGTGGCTCCGGACTAAATGTTTAGATCTGCGTTTTAGATACCGTTCTGTTATGATTTCACAAAAACTTTATCCTGATATTAAAGTCCTCTAAGCTCGAAATTAATTTTCAACATGTTGGCTCCGCCGGAAGGACAATTGTCACAATGGATTCGAAGAAACTCTTTCAATGCTGGTGTCCCTCAGGACAATTGGGCGAATCTGCTCTCTAAAAAGCTATGCTGTAAGTTGTGTGAAATAAATTGATGATATTATATAGGACTCCTCCAATATATAGCTTTCACATTCCTATATAATCAGTTTTGCAAAATGTTAGTGCCTACCTAACTAACAAGTGTGACAGGCGTCACGCTCATGATCTGCACGACATGACTGATCTGCACGATAACGTTACCCTCTACAACTGAGATCCGACTACAAAGTAATACAAGATTGTACAAGGCCTCACCTGGTGTTTGTTTATATGCTGAAGACTTTTACGTGATAATTATTGCTTGCATTTCTATCACTGTAAGTGTAGTATACTAATAGGAATTTAATTTATTCATTCCTTGTCCTGTAGCAAACCAGTATATATGGTTTTGGTCCTCATGCTGCCTCAACTGGCACGATGATTGTCATATAACAGAACGATATACAAATAGCATAGCACCAATAATACATAATAGCTGTATCCCTATGCACTCTTGATAGCACAAACAAACTTCTAAAAATTGGTTCTGTCTAGTCAAGAGTAGTGTTTTCACTGTTCTGTTTTATTTTGGTATTCCAGAAAGAGCGCTATTGTCATTCAAGTCTGCATAATGTAGGTACACATAATATCTTAAATATTCTCTCTCACTTCTTTCAGCTTCTATTTAATAAAGAAAACAGACAAACATTATAGTTTAAAGCAGTGCGAGTCCAGAATCAGTGGCAAGTTGAGTCAACCTTGCGTTTAAGTATACTTACGTTCCGCTAAGAAATATTGCGCCCATCAGTGATCTTCGTCTTTCCGCCTCTTGTACGCGTCCGTTAATTGTACTGCCATGACCATCGTAACTCATAAGCCTCATCTAGTGCCTAGATGGTAGTTATTGAGCCCAAGCAAAAATATTGCTCCCAAGTGAAATCTAAGTGCTGGTTTAACTTTGTGCGAGAAATGCTTTTCATTATCAGAAAAGTTTGCTAAAAAATCCGCAGTGGAAAAGTTTGGAAATTGAGTAGAATATTCTCTCTATAAGTTTTGATATTATTGAAAGTGTTGAGACAGAAATGCTGCTCCTACAGTCCGAGAAAAGTGTCTCAATAGAAATTTGCAACGTGGTTCTGAAGAGCAGAGCCTCCAAAAACGCAGTCATTTTTAAAGAAAGGAAAATTGCTAACGAAAGCATTTAAAGATTTGGGTCTTACATATCTCGATTACCCCCCCCAGTACTCAAAATCCTTAAAACTTGACCAAATGAGCTAAAATTTGGTGTGGGTATGTTTTGACCACGCTGAGTTCAAATATCGCAAAATTTTTCGATTTCGCGAAATTCGATTTTTTTCGATTTCTAAGGGGGGACCAAGGGAAACCGAAAAATTTTTTGTCGTCGATTTTGTTGAAAAGATGTATATAGGGGTTTTAGGGGTCGTAGAATACAAATCTGAAGTCCGTTTTTCGTTTCAGCTTTTCGTTAGCTCAGTATAAGCTAAAGATTTAAGCTTAATATGTAAGCTTATTCCGAGCTAACGAAAAACTGAAACGAAAAACGGACTTCAGATTCGTGTTCTACGACCCCGGAAACCCCTGTATATATACATCTTTTCAGAAAAATCGAAGACAAAAACATTTTCGGTTTCCCTTGGCCCCCCCTTAGAAATCGAAAATTTTCGAATTTCGCGAAATCGAAAAATTTTGCGATATTTGAACTCAGCGTGGTCGAAAACATACCCACACCAAATTATAGCTCATTTGGTCAAGTTTTAAGGATTTTGAGTACTGGGGGGATAATCGAGATAAGACCCAAAGATTTTAGTTTGTAGAAACTATGCCTTTCTGAACTAAAAACCGTTTGCATGCCTTAAGTCAGAAATACTGCCATTGCACCTAGAAATTGTCACGATTTTTCCCGATAAGATAATTTAAACTCACTAAAATTGAATTTTGGTTAATTAAATAAAACACTTTCTAGAAGTGACTGATCCTCAAATATATGTAGCGGGAATGCCGAATTGACAGTGCAAAGCCACTACTAGGATTGCGCCCACAATGGATAACACACCTGGCTTGGGGAGAGCCAGTCCTGGGGAAGCCTCGCCAATAGATAGTAAATCTATAAATTACTACGTATGCTACCTAGACTAACCCTAACTAGCCCTAGATGGAACAAATACAATGAATATTTATTATAGAATAATATATAGGCGCAAGGCCGGCACACTAAGCTAACAGACACGCACAGTAAATACACACAGTAAATACGGCCCGCTGGCCAACGTACCTGCAGGAGCGGAGCGGGTTGCAAGCGGGGGGAGCGCAAAGAATAGTTGGGGAGACCCGACTATTCAGCAAGGCAGGAAAGTAACAACCGACGTGTTGTGGGGAATTTTAGAGAGACCCCCCAGGTGGGCGGGGCTTGGGAATTCCCCCCAACCAATAGGAAGTAAACACCTACCCTCCCAGTAGGAAATACCCAATAGTGGGGACGCCCAACACACCCAACCTTTCCCCGACTAACTAGTCTAACACGTGGCGTCAAGCCAGTGACTAGCTAGGCGAAAAGGCTGCATTGAGCGTACACACATAACATGGATATTTGTAAGGGGATATGTATATTCCCTACATTTCCCCAGGGCTCACGGGACGAGCTCCTGCGAGGGCATTATCCTGAGGTACGTCACAACAAAACGATAGAGATATAGCAGTGTTTAACTGGCAAAGTAAATATATTGGAATACAAAATGTCAAATGGAATGCAAATAACAAATACAAAATAGAAAACTAGATATATATGGAAAAAATAACAACAAGTGAAAATACTGATAAAATTAAAGTATCGGATATAATAGCGTACTGCTAAGAGCAAAATGAAAGTATGGTAATACTTCCGGTAGAACTCATGGGAGAGGAGAGATGGAGGTCTCTCCATAGGAATATACTAGATAATTTTCACGTAAAACCAAAATAGTTGCCAGTAATAAAAAATTTTTATACAGCACCTAAAGCAATAAACTTACACAACAGTGATGGAACCGTCACTTAGGATTGACCCGGTGACCCGGTTAAGCCCTGACCCGGTGACCCGGTTTTCCAGAAAATTAAAAAAACTGTCAAAAAAATTGATTTTGCTCCCAAAACACTAAATTTTTGACTTCTAATGTTCCATGACCACCCCGAAAAAATAACCATGACTCTATGTTTCTCTAGGTTTAAAAAGTATTTAATAGTAGCTGGGCTGTAGCATTTTCTAAACTTATACGGAAATGAGTTGACAAAACCAATAATTTATCCCTCTGCTAAATTTTGCAGTCTAAAATAAGAGTATACTCGTTCAAAAATGCGGAGCAGTCCTTTAAAAATTCGATTTTATTAACTATTGCGTTAAATTAAATGATTCACTTATCTTCAACATTTACCTTGGTTGCAAAAACAGTCTGAAAACCATATGATATATAGTTTATGTTAAATTTATGATTTATGCAATAATCATGAACTGATAAAGCTAAACAATAATCTGCCAGATACAAATAACCTCATGCCTAGTGTTGTCATCCGGGCCTGTTTCGGGCTCGGGCCCCGGCCGGGCCAGGCCCGAGCCCGGCCCGGATCAAATTTGATAGGAGAGGCCCGGCCCGGGCCCGGCCCGATTTCGGGCCCGGCCCGAAACAGGCCCGAATTTTTCCCGGGCCGTTTTCGCCAAAGGAAAAACTGATATAAATGGACAGAAAAACACCAAATTTTTCGGAGAATCTTTGAAACAAGAAGCTTTTTCACTTCATTTGAACTGAAAAGTAGACGTTAGATAATAAATATCAAGTATTATTTAAAAACATCGTTCTTGGTTTGGCAATTTTACCCCGTTAGAGCTCGATACCGTTCTCGAATTATACCTAAATCGGGTTCATTGAAATGCTTTCAATGGTATGAGATTGGTGAGTGATTCATTGCTTTATTATATATGCCTATTCGTTTATTGAAATGCCGTTTATAAAAATTCAAAAGACAAACAAAGGAAGTTATATACAGTTCATAATAAAGCGTTATTTTAGATTAACAGACATTGCAAAGTTAATGCCGATACATTATTGTATATTATTTTTACATTTATTTCCGATTACTTATGTTTATTATCTGCTAAAACCTACATCAAAAATCGTTTTTACTAATTTTGACCATTCGGGCCGGTTTCGGGCCCGAAATCCGGGCCGGGCCTCGGGCCTGTTTCGGGCCCAAAATCCGGGCCGGGCTCGGGCCGGGCCTGGCCCGGCCCGGGGCCCGGCCCGGATGTCTAGGAACGGCCCGGCCCGGATTTTTTGCTAACGTGACAACACTACTCATGCCGCGAAAATGCTCAACACTAAAATTTAAGAAATGAGCAAATATTGCGCATCGAACAAAAATTTAACCTAAAATTTTAGCTAATGGTAAGCCAAACATTTGTAAAATTTGAGGTAAATTCAAAAAACCGGGTCAAGACCGGGTCGAAGCTCTTGACCCGGTGACCCGGTGGCCCGGTCTAAAAAGTGACCGAACTGACCCGGTGACCCGGTTCCATCTCTGATACACAAGTCCATGCAACCTCTTCCGGATTCAATTCTCACATCCGTAGCTCATCAGCAGAGAAGTGTGGAAAAGCGGTTTCTCACGTACATTCAGGTTTATTTCTTACATCTGCGTGACGAGGAGTTTCTGCTCATTAATCTCAACACCAAAATTGTATACGATAACTAATTTTAGCGTTTTTGTCATATCGCTTATAAAATACATACGAATAAACTTAAGAATGACCATAACACGTCAAACTGTCAAAATTCCAGCTTTACAGTATATAATTATTTACTGGAAGCTCTATATTCTTTTTGGAAAGATATTTGCAGACAGTGTAGCATATAAGCTGTCAAAATAAAACATCACATTCTGCGGGGTGAAAATAAAGATGTGTGAAAATAAAGATACCTATGTGTTAATTTGTTGTTAATTTTAATGTTTTTGTCTCTGATTTTGCCGAAAGGGTGCTTATAGGGGTTATTTGACCTGCTGAATCCGAATATGAGATCCGTTTTTCGATACGACGCTTCCTTCGTTGAGTATGAGCTTACAATTGTCTTAGAGCTTTTTGGGGCGATCGCCATCCATACTTCGAGAAATCAATCTAACATTTTTAAATATTGAAGCGAGGTTTAGTGCCCTAGCTTTCTGCACATCTTGGTACACTGACTGGCCTGTAATGCGCAAAGTTTCAGCCGATTTTGCCACAGTACTTTGGAGTAACTGACTCACATCTTCGAAATGGCACCAAAATAATAACAGCGACAATATCGATAATGTAATCTGGCACTGCGAATGCAGGGATTAACGAAATCACGTCATTTTTCCATAAGTTAAGACAGATACTTGGAGTATTAATTGAAGCAAAGTTGGGTTCATTTGGCAAACCACAGCTCATTAGACGTTAGTTAACCTCCATATGTATAGACCTGCAACATCAAATTTTTCGCACTTTCATTGTATCGCACAGAAAAGAATACAATGGTCTAGAGATTATTTTTACACGAAATCAAAGCGGTATGTGTCAGAAATATTTCTGAAAAATTTGGGTACCGTATCTTGCGCATAGCGATCAGGGTGAGGCAAAGTTGTGTATATGTGTCATGTCGAGCTTTGGACCGACAACACCAACTTCCGATGGCTCCACAGAACGCTAACCTGCATTGAATCTTTCAATCAAACTTTAAACTATTTTACATTAACCTAATATTATGTGGCAAAAGACTAGCTAGCTTTTCCAACATGGAACTTCTAGTGAAATTCGTAGCCCCACCCCCTCTCCCCCCCCCCCCCTTAAGCACGCAAAAGCAAGAGAAAGTTAACTAGATAGCTTATCTCTCTTAACCAACTCTACAAATGAAAACAAAGGAACAGTTTACTCATCTACAATATTTTCAGGAACAATATTAGTAAAAATTAGAATTTAAAATCTTTATATTTTTTCGAGGTCTTCTGATCTTGCTGAGCTTTTCTTTTCCTCTAAAATAAGAACGATGACACATGATTACGAAGTACGAAAACAAGTCAATAAGACAACTTGGGCACGTTGGCAATTGTGCCAGTAAGCTCTTCTGTTCTTCTGACCGAGACAGAGTCTTGAGAAGCCAGTTTATTTGTCTCCTACATAAGAATTGCATGCTGGATCGAAGTACAGATTACAATAATGTAAAAAAGGTAAAGGTAGTTCCTGGAGAATGATGTTCATCCCCGGATACACGTCCGTAGAGCCAGGAGATGATGACTGCATCAGCGTAAGGGGAGTTGGCCCTTCAAGGCTTTACGCCCTACATACACTCCTGTTATCTTCCCACCATAGTGGTACCCATTTACCGACCAATTAAGGATGGATAGCTGGGTTTGCTTTTGCTATTGTAAGTTCATACCTGTAGGCTTACACCGTAAACCCTACTGAAAGTCAATAGGCCTGTCTAGTGTCCACCCGGCTTAGCCTCATTAATATTAGCGAATAATTAATATAGTCAGAGGGGGGGCATGACGGAAAATAAGGAGAAAAGCATGGTCGCCTACTCCCGAATCATAGCAGCTGCAGCTGCCTAGTACAGCCCATTAGAAAGAAAGTCTAGAACTATGCTATGCAGTACCAGATTGGTTTCCAAGTTCGATTCTGTAAGTACAGTACTTGACCAAAGTTGACCTCCCACAATTGGCTAAAATGCTATGGATTTTCGGAACTTTGCAAGTATATATCTAACCAACTATCAAACTTTGGCTACTATAAACTGGCATGCGGGCAAATTCGACTTGCTCTATCACATGGTAATAGTGGTTTTTCCATACATGCCTCCAGTAAAAAATGTGACCATGTTTCCCCCCCACATTGGGTCCACTAGAGCGGGAAAAACATGGTGGCCAAATTTTCAAATTTTTGCATATGCTTCAGAAAGGCGTAACTAACGCTTCTATAGGAAAGAGAATGCTTTAAAACCATTAAAAATGATAATTATGCCAACTTTGAAGCTTCTAGCTTTCAAGTTTGATTTGCAGCACCAACATGCTATGTTTGATAAGTTTCAATGGTAAAAATGAAAATTTTCAAAAAACTTAAATTATGGGATATTGCAATTTCTAACACAACAAAATTGATGGGATATTGCAATTTTAACACAACAAAAATGGTGGGATATCGTAATTTTTAACACAACAAAAATGATGGGATATTGCAATTTTTAACACAACTAATTTATTTCTAGCGTTATTCTGCATGTCATGGCTAGTTCCCAGCAGGTTTCGTACCCAAACAGCTTAGGTACGGCGGATTTGACATTTTGACAAAAAAACTCGGTTTTTAAGCTTGCTGTGAGGTTAGCAGGATGCCTAGGCAGCTTCGCACGCATGCTAAACAGCTGAAACAATGTTTTTAAAACACTCCAAATGGTTGATTGGTAGAAATCCGTGCCATGTTTTCCCCCGCACCGTGTTTTCCCCCGATTATGGACAAATCCTGTTACAGCCCAAGCTGGGTGAGGTATAAGAGAAGTTTGACTACACGATTGGATAGGTATTTGCCCAGGTACATAACGGTATACTCAAACCGATACAAATCCAAACGACGAAAAAGCTGGAGGCTTGCTTCCCTATTCATCCCCCACCCGACTATACCTTTTGTTTCGCAGAATGCTCTGCAACCATATCTGACAGATCATCATCCTTCCCCAACTGCTGTTCTTTCAGTTTCTCTTCATATTTGGCAGCCATAGCGCCCGTATCGGCCAAATCCAATTCTTCAGGATTGAGGGCAACTTCAATTCCAGCCGCCTCGGCTCCAGGGGCGCCAGCCTTCTTGGGGACTGCCTATAACAGAAAGTAAGTACATAGAACACCGTCACTGGAGTTCAAACGGGAGAACTCATTTGCATAATACAACGAAAACGTATAACAGAAACTCAGAAACTGCCAGCCTAAAACGAAAGTAATGTAGAACACAGACACCTCTGGCTTTAAACAGAGCGAACAACCTGCTGTAATATTATGCGTACAAATGAATGAACGAACTGTGAACTACAGTCACAGGAATACGGCATAGAAGACTCACAGTAGCCAAATCATAGACATGGGTTGAGGCCATCATTTGACCGCCAACACGGTCCATCTTCTTCTCTGGAAGAACTGTAAACAGTGCTGGCGTCTCACCACTACAAAACAAAGTTTGCGCAGTTAAAACTAAAAAAACTGGTAGCTGACAGTGAGCTGAAAATGATGTGCTACTAAATAAATAAACAATGTTCAAGGAGGGGTTTATAAATACCAAATTAAACATAAATTTAATTCAACTACATAATTTAATGAAACAACTTTAAATTTAACAACATAACATAACATTGAATAAAAGGCGCACCCTTCTGGTTCCTGCATTTTCTTCTTTCGCAGTTCAATGGTTTCCGGTGTTTCCAAACCAGCAGTCACAGAAGAGGACATGCCACTCGGTGTTATCAGACTGAAAACAAAACACTATTTTCAGATATAGTTACTAAATTTTGGACTTTCTTCAGTGGGTGGAGGGGGGGAAGCCAGCATTTTTTGGGCTTCCTCCCATTTACTAGAAGGCGCCCAGAAAATACCAGAATTGCATGTTTTGGTCTAAAATCGTCTATTTTGGTGCTAATACTGAATTTAGTTTTAACTGAAGCCTTGTTTTAGCAGTATCAAAAAACAGGCAAATTTGATCGTATTTTTGTTCGATTTTTACATTGCTTTAGGTTCTCCCAAATATACGTAGTCGTCACTCTGCTGTACCTGGGTTTTTTTACTCAGGAGGCGGGGGAGGGGTGGGGGCGCCCCCACTATTTGGGGTCCCCCCACTCGTTCCCCTCCCCACTTTTTGGGCCTCTTCCCACTAACCCTGAGGTGCACAGAAATTGCCAAATTTTTAGGTGTTTTGGTCAAAAGTATCAAAAAGTTTTCAGCTTTTCCGGAATTTTTTGGTCAAAAATCGTCTATTTTGGTGCTAAAACGTAACACTTTTTAGCTTAGTTATAGCAGTATCTGTGGAAAACAGGCTATATTAACTGTATTTTTAGCATTTTTTCGCCCCACTTGTGGACCTCCCGCCCCCACTAGTGGGGGGGGGGGCGGCGTCTCCCCCTTACTTCTGCCTAGAAAAACCCCAGTCCACTCTACTAGTTCTTGTTTATTATGAGTCAACTAACCCTTCGGCAGGGGTAACAATGCCGGCAGCTTCTTCCTCCGCCTTGTCCTGTCCATCAGCCGCACCCTCCCCTTCAGATTCTGACTCGGATTCCTCTTCTTCAGAGGACTCCAGCTCACCCCAGGGTGCTCGATCAATGTTGTCATCCTCCCGACTAATCTGCAAATAACAAATTAATTATTAACAATAATAGTAATAACTAATAATAACTAATAGTAATAATAATCACTGGTTTGCACCAAATGTGGTTTGAAAATGGTTAGCAGATTTGCTGCTAACCACTCTGGCATTTTTTAGGGTTTTGAAAGTGTGGGGGGGGCTTCCCCCCCCCCCCCCCCCAAGGGAGGGGGAAGTGGGGGGGCTTCCGAAAAGTTGGGGGGGGGGGCGAGTCCAAGACATAAAATACCTAAATTTTTAGCTAAAAATTAGCATTTTTTAGGTAAAAACACAAACAAGTAACCCCCGAAAGGGGAATAATTCCGCCTTTGTGAGTGATCGTTGTTTTCAATCTTGCTCTTAATTTTAACTGTTTTTCGCGCGCACATCTAATTTGCATAATGTGAAGTTCCCAAATCAAGTTCACAGCCGACGGGGGAACAAGCGGTAGCTTTTCACAAATTATAGAAATAAACTCCCTCTATTGCAAAACGTCAGAAAAATGAATTTTTTGCAAAAAACAACAAGTAGGATCCCTGCCCTCCACGATTAAATTGTGGCAAGCTATGGAGTAAGTCATACTTACCGTCTTTTGTCCGCACACCCCCCATTGAAAAAAGACAGCCTGTTTAGGTTTGTGTGTTAAACATAGGGTGTACAACTCAATGTCGTCTGTCATCACACGTAGTTTGGGTTCACCCATTACAAAGATTCCGCCTCCGGCGGAATAAAAATCGCTGTTTTAAAGCTTAAAATTAACTCATAAGTCCATAAATTAGCTAAAAATTGAGAAAATTTTTGAAAATTTGACCTCAAAAACCTAATTTTTCGACACTTTTGGGCGACCTCCAAAAAAGTGGGGGGGGGGCTTGCCGAAAAGTGGGGGGGTTGCCAAAACTGGGGGGCTTTCGAAAAGTGGGGGGGGCACCCCCCCACTAAAAAAATGCCAGCCACTTGGTTAACTAGAAGTTAACCACAAACTATTTTGCACCAAATGTGGTTAACTTAACCACTTGCTAACCAAATGCTAAGCAAGTGGTTAACATGTGGTTGGCTAACCCTGCTCTGGAGCAGGGTTAACCACGAACTTGCAGAGGATTTTCAGGTTCTGGCAAGAAACTCACAGACCAAACCGTAGAACTAAGAAAGAATAAACGGAATGTATATTCATGTTGGATTATATATAGGCGAACACTGAAGCTATTGAAGTGATTCAATATTTTTGCGTGATTCATGTGTAAGGTTGGTAAGAAAAGTTAAAACTATCTTCTATTGCTCAAATCGGCAGTGTTCTTGAAAGGTAGTTGTATTCGAATTATAATTTTTGTGGAGTTGATCACAAGATGTCGCTGCTTTTATATGACCTTTATCTTTTGCCAATTGCATAGTGAAGTTTTGTCTCACGAATGTTTTTAACCTGCTTTATAAGTAATTATAAAAGTTAGTTTTCGTATAGACAGAAGGCACAAGATCGGAATTATATAGAAACACGACACTGAAATGTGTTTAATCGTGAGTGAAGCCTTTTAAAATTTCACTGTAATTTATTGGATAAACGAGTGCAGCGGCGTAGTCTGATTGGTTCAGAGAAGTCCCGCCTCTAGCTCCTGCTAACCATTTGCTAACCATATGCTTGAGTAACCATTTGCTAACCACATTTGGTGAAAGGAAGTTGCTGCTAAGCAAATGGTCATGGTTAGCAAATGGTTAGTTAACCATCTGGTTAGCGAATAACCAAATGGTTAGCAAATGGTTAACCACATTTGGTGCAGACGGCCGAATATTAGAGTATTTACGATCAGAATTAATATAAGTCTAGCCATCATTAGCTCAATAATTCAGCATAGTTACAATCAAAATAGAAAACAGCTTCTTGAATATTAAATTTTTATGCAACGACGACAATCGAGACTTCAGAAAACAAACGGTAAGTAAAATTCCCAATACGAAAGTAAATGTATATACCTGCGGCAAATGTCCTTCAATTCCAAAAACATCGCCATAAAGGGGTTTGCCATGCTCGTCTACAGGGGGCTTCCCCCAGCCTCCCGCATGATACCCAAAAGCACAGCCCTAAACACACAATGGATAAAGCATGCACACACAATGACAAGAGAACACTTATCCCAGTTAGAGTATATAGCTAGAAAGACACTGTTTAGGCCGTGGGGGGAGAACTGCAACAGAGATGTGCACAGAAGCGGCGTTCAGCTCAAAGTCATCTTTGCTGAACTATTTTGCCTCATTATTTTTCCAAATCCTGTTTCAGAACCCTATTGCTGTTATCATGCTTTTGATCCACAACATCAATAAAGCTATACCCAAAATGGCAAATGTTGCCGCTTACTCAGACAAGCTGTGTTGCTCATTCCCGGAAACGCAGCCGTAAAGCGTAGAGTCATGTCAAGTCAGCTCGAATAACGACTGTATTCACGGAGGGGAGACGTCTTTGAAAGTGATAACTCCGGCCGCTGCTAAAATAAAATTAAAATCCCACACGGACTCCTGTTAAAATTCTATAAGTTGAAGTATACCTCAGGAATGGGAGCATTGAGTCCAGGAATTTTCAGATGCGTATAGGAAGGAGGAGGGCCATAGCGCTGTTGAGCGATCAGCCACGGCGGTGGATAACGGTTACTGCCCTAGAATACAGAAAAAAGAAACTATATGAATCGACCTACGAACATTATTCTCAAAACCACCACAAAATCTGAAATCTAGTCAGCTTATCTAATTTCTGAAAAACCAACATAATGCACAAAATTGTAAAAACTTAGCAAAGAGTGCACTGAACTTAATTAACTATATAACTGGTTTTGTCTATTGTCAGTCAGTAGCTCTTCTCTTACCGGTCCAACCGGCATTCCCAAGGCAGTTCGCAGTTCATCACTCAATTCCCCAGGTTTCTTATCCTTCATTTTAGTTTCATCCTCTTTCCCCTAAATAATACACAATCATTAAAGGGTATAACATTGCTCGATGCATGGACTGGAAAGTATGAGGCACCAATCATAGCAATCTATTAAATGCTAAGTAATGTTGAAACTCTTAATGTTATTCTACATAGTACTACTATGCGATAGTACAGAAAAGCGTAAAAATGGAACATAGCATTTCCGAATATGAGTGTTATACTGACAAGCAAAACAGAGACCATACGACAATTAACTACGCTGTCGGTAGATGCAGTCATACCTCATAATAAAGCTCTCCAATAACTGACATATCAGGCTTCGTCTGCCATCTAAACATTAACACACGAAATTAGTCAACAACATTTTTCCATATGGCTACACTGAATTTTTACACTGGACATTCTACTACTGTGGGTCCCAACAAGTGTAATTTCTAACACTGGTACTAACACACAGCTAGCAACACAAACGGAAACATAAACCTAAAGATGCCAATACTTTAATGACAGCTTCACTCACAATTTTTTTTAAACTGAGACACTGCTTATACAAAATTAAAAAGGACAAATAAGTCACCTAAAGAAGGCATCGTGTAATTTCTGGTAGTCGATATCAATTTTTCCAAGCTTGGGACGAATCTTTTCCCTCATTTTGGCCTTCATAGACTTTTGATCTTCCTGAAAACAGACACAAGAACTGTCGACGAGAAAGCTAACAAAACACAGGCCGACTTTAAAGCACATGTATCAAAACGATCAAGCACACAGTAAGGTATCATCGGGGGTGGGGAAAGCTGTCACCAACACAACGCACTGCTTCCAGTTGAAAATTGAATGATTGCTTTTGCTTATCTGGGCGAGGCGACCATAAACAAGAAAGTAAAATGCTCCTCCGGAGCATGGAAAAGTAATATGGGTGGATGTGGTGAGGTTGCGAAATCAAGAGAGGACTAGCTTTGAAAATGCTTAATATGGGGCTAGGTTCTAAAAGAAAGGAGGACTAGGTTGTGGGCGAACTAATATGGGCACAGCGTCGCCGAACAACCCATATTCGCGGGCTGTAAATATTATACATTCATCTATATCAATTTCTAGACTTTAAATTATAGCTCCAGATTCTAAATTAAATGATATATATAATCTATATCCGCATATTCGTAGTTACATAGTCAGACTTTTCCTTCGAGAAAGTCTAAGCTTACTGTTCATTTTACGCATTTATACAGACAGCATATTTAAAGAATAATTTTATAGCGATTGTCCTTGACTGCAACCCTGCCGGATTGAACCAATAGTTTTACCGCCACATCCCTATGTTTCTGTCCGATACTTGTCATAGTCCAACTAAATTTAAGGTATATAGCTAGCCTAAAACTGCCCAGGCAAACTACTATATCTCGCAGATTACCAGTTCAACATTTTTACTCTAATGTTGACCGTTCTATATATATGTGACAAACGCTGAAGCGAAGCGTGCAAGCCCGCGAATATGGGTTGTTCGGCGACGCTGTGCCCATATTAGTTCGCGCACAACCTAGTCCTCCTTTCATTTAGAACCTAGCCCCATATTAAGCATTTTCAAAGCTAGTCCTCTCTTGATTTCGCAAACTCACCACATCCACCCATATTACTTTTCCATGCTCCGGAGGAGCATTTTACTTTCTTGTCCTCTTAGCACTTTAAAGATTCTCTGACAATATTTCAATGTTGTTAAGCATTGGCTTTAATATTTGCTCGTATGTCGATGCCGATGGAGAATTGGCAAGGGAAGGCCTCCATGAACAAACTTGCCCATCAAAAAAGTGGATCCCCCTTTGGTACCAAATTTTGCAGTGAAAAAAACCAGAAAACGAAATTTTCAAAATTTTTCTTGTTTAACTTAACTAGTTTAATTAGACGGCATAGCTTAATTTTCCGGCTTAATGATGGATGCGTTTCCAGTGAGATTAATGAGTTAAGAAGGAGCCGAGCATCCCGCAGGGTACTTACAGTACACAGGACTATGGGGCCACTTTTCGTGGTCAGTAAGCCGTAGTAACCACTGGTCACTTCCATCGGTTTCGGCAATATATGCCCATTAAAACGAGCGTTGTAGATTTACTATATATAAACATCCGCAACTAAAACCCCGAAAAACTAAGTTTTAGGAAGTTTGACCACTGTTCAGTAGACCACCTAGACCGTAGTGACCAGTGGTCACTTCCGTCAGATCTGAAAATGTGCTTATTGAGACGAGCGTAATCGATTTACTATATATATGCGGTTTTTTGGGGCAAAATTGGGGGCATTTGCCCACTCCGCCAAAAGTTTGCCCACTC
>JASAND010013601.1:0-87163 GCA_030248195.1 Trissonchulus latispiculum
GAAAAATGTTTACCTGGATTATAAAATGCTGGAGGCAAGATTTTGATGCGAATATATTTTACTATTTTAAGGATGATTTTTAAGCCAAACAATTCACCGTCAGTCGAAAATGACGACCCCTTTCCTTTTCAATTATTTTTAAAAATCGATAATCACTGTAATATGAGAAATCTTCTTAGTTTGTTTTTGCAGCGGAAAGACTGCCGCGAGTAAAAGACGTCCCGGACGATAGTCCTCTGTCTCCTCGAAGTCCAGATAAGAGTGACATTTACGCGGAAGCCGAGACATTGGTAGAGACAGCGCAGCATTCAGTAGCTGCCGAGCTAGGTATGCAACAGAGTATTTTTAAAATCTTACTATAAACTTTTTACTCTCTATTAAAATGGCAGCAGAGCGTGTATGCAACTTATATATGTATAGTGTTCGGATAGTCCATCCTTGGATCATCGGAACTTTTACTCCGAAAGACACAGGAAGCCAAGCTAATTACAAGCGCGAACAGGGCAAAATAAATATTGCCAAGAAGAGTACATACTGACTAAGAGTGTGGTAAGGGTCACATACACACTCTTTGTTATTAGCCTTGGATTGGAACATCACCTGTGTAATAAAAACTGACACCTTCAAACAACCAAGAGTTTATAATAGGAAGAGTACATATATAAGACACTCAGAGCATCCTAATGTATTAAGTTTGCAATATGCTCGAAATATTATGGCCGAAATCTCAGTGGAGGCTTCTCAGTGTGTAAACATGCTGATGCTACGCTGCTCAGAAGTAGTGTTTGAGGCCGGCCGGGGTTTCACCGGCCGGACGATCGCCGGCCGGCCCGGCCGCACCCATCGGCCGGCCGGCCGGCGGCCGGTGAGCCCGTAAGATGGCCGGCCGGCCGGCTACCGGCCTAGAGCAGTTTACAGTGCAGTTATTATAACTGCTAAGATATTTATTTTCGGATATTATCTTAGAAAAATAGCACAGCATAACATAAAAAATTAGCAAAACTAGATTTGGAGTCCATTTTAAGCTTAGTTGCTCTATTTTGTAAATTTCTGATTGGTGATTTCTATCCCAGCCGGCGCCGGCCGGTCGGCCGTTAGCCGGACGGCCTCACCGGCCGCCGGCCGGCGAGCAAAAGTCGTCGGCCGGTGGCCGGCCGCCGGCCGGCCGGGCCGGCCTCAAACACTGTCGGAGGGAGTTTCAACACGTAAACATAGAGTGAAAGAGCGCAATTGTGTAGTGGGTACTCAATTCAGTTATGGTGGTTAGATACTAGCTACTCAGTTGTGGGGACACCTTATTGTGCAGACGAAGTCTATAAGGTTGTCACACACACTTCTTGTACGTTTATTACTAATACTTGGGTATTTTAAAATTAGGTTTCTGCGAGTGGAGAAGCACAGCATCAAAGAAGCATATAAATAAATTAACACTTGTTCAACTGAGCATCTGAGCTCAGTTAAAAATACGGATGCTTTTTTTACAAAGAAACAAAAATCAATAGCTTAATAATATATATCACGACATGACTACTACTCAACCGTTTGTTTTCTCTCCGTATTTAGGCATGCCTGCTGACATAGAATCAGAAAATCATGACTCTGGCCTGACATCTCCTCAGACTGCCGAAAAAGTTGACTCAGTTCTGGAGAAATTGGAAGACGCTGCCAGTTCCGCGCTCAAATCAATCGGTGATACTGCTGAAAATATTGGTAAGGTGATTGCTAGAGGGTGCTTCTGTTTGTCTGCTGTTACAGAGGCAGTTAGTATTATAACAGTATCATGTTAGGTATCCGTTAAAACGCACACCAATGTTGCGGTAGTCCTGCCTAGGCCAGCTGACACTAACAAGGTACAGACAATTCCTGAAATGCGATGAACACGAAATTTGGCATTCAAAGTAAAATGGTCGTTCCTTATGCCCTGCCATGCACGCATGGACCTGTACAATTAAGTTTGAAATTATGGCAAGGAAGGTCCGCGAATAGACGAACCGTCACAGTTCAGTTATGTGAAAAGAACGGCTAATATCACACACATTTACGCATTATCGAGCGAAAAACATGCCTAAATGGGAGGTCAAATTAAACTTATCTTTGTGAAATGCAATCTGGGGATATCTTTACTGTGCAGTTTTGCAGTTTTTTAATAAAAATCGTGTTTTTGGGGCTTTTCTAACCGAAATACTAAAGACACTACAGTGAAACTGCAATCTTGACCTCTGATTCTTGAGCCGCCGAATCATATGTGTATATAATATATATAATATATATATATAATATATATATATATAATATATATAATATATATAATGGCGGAATTTTGAGACAACTTGTAGACATCAACGGATGAAAATTCTGGCAACCCCAACAACTCCTGGTCCATCAGAGTAAATATCCGCTGCTCTCAAACGACGTGTTGCATAAAGTAATCCCACCTGTCTAACAAGGATTTATAGAACACTACGAAGGCAACAAATCGATTGAAGACTGCAATGCCATCGAGCGGGCTGGCACTACGGTTGTATTGATGCGGCCTCAAAAGTTTTGATTTGATTCAGTTCGATTTTCGCTTCTGAAAAATCATCAGATTTGATTCAGTTCGATTTTTTCAATTTAAAAGACTTTTGATTTTGATGCAGTTTTTACCAAAACTGAATTTTGATGCGACTTTTGATTTTTCAAATTTGCGTTCCAATTTTACATATATAATTTAAACCAACCTAATTCATAATCACAAGAGGTTGTTGTAGTGAGAACATAACAATTTCAGGACTTGTTTTGAGAACATAAAAAATGAAATCCTAGCATGCTAATCTTGATCAAAGTTAAAGCTAATGTAAAAATAATGATCTACGTCTCTCGAAAAGCAAAAGGCTACACTAATCAGTAACCTGTTCTAGTAAATGCCTGCCAACGCAATCTTCCAAACTAAAAATCCCTTAAGATTTTGCTGGTATCTCTGCCGTGAGCTCTGCCATAATGAAGAGCACGAACAAACCTTTACTGCACATAATAATAGGTTCAACAGTACTCGAAAAGATGCATTGAAAAGTATGTTTCATATATAGTGCATATGAGACTAAGTGACAATTTTTAGCATATATATATTCTGCTGAATCAAATTTGTGAATCAAAATCGCATCAAAATCAAAATTATTGATTCATGGATAAAAGCTTTGATTTGATTCAGTTCGACTTTGGCTTCTGAAAATTCAGTTAGATTTGATTCAGTTCGATTTTCTGTGAAAAATTAAATTTGATTCAGTTGGATTAATCAAAAATCGCATCAAAACTCTTTTGATTCGATTCGGATCAAAACAACCGTGGCTGGCACTAAGCCACAGCTCTTCGTGTCACCAAGAGTTAGATGAAAGAATAACAGCAGGAATGTTTTATACTACATTTATTAAACATGCTAGGTATAATGCGTTCGTTAACTCGGGGCACCTCTTCCAACCAACAGTCAGTGGGAGCTTTCTCACAAGTGTGAAGACGACAACAAACGGGATAGACTAGTTTGCTAGAATATTTGGAATATAATTGTAGGTTCCTCTATCTTATCTCGATTCGACACAGACAATGGCGAAAAGGAGAACTCGAAACCTGACAGTCCAACAGCCGAAACCAAGGAAGAGCGAAACATCGTTTCTCCAGATCATGTTCACATCAAGGATGCGGATCAGCCACCCCTAGAAGCTCACCAAGAAATGTTTGTGGTGGAAGAAGAGGCTCGAATGAATCTAGACGCGGCCGCAGTGGATCCCAAGCTGGCGAATTCAGCGTCAATTCAGGACGCTGCCTTAGTTCAGAGCGTATCAGTGATCGAAGGACGTTCGGAATCCTGCCACGGTGATCCGGAAAATCCCGAACCCAGCAAACCAGGGGATCTCTCCTCGCCTGATGACAAAAGTTCATCCAGCGCGTCTACTTTGTAGCAAACTATTCATGAGTGACGGCATTTTCCTCTTAAAAATATGTGTTAGCTAGCTAGTCTTCTTGTTATTTCTCATATTATGAAATATCGCCAGTTTACTACATACATGAATTAAGAATTGGAGTAGACTGTAAACGCGACATCGACAAGTAAGGCAATGATCTCTGTCTCTGTACTATTAACGACAAGGGTTTTAGCCATTGTCAAAGCATCTTACCAAGAGATCTTACATTGTTGTAGTGATTTCACTCACTGAAACTGAAACTGAAACTATTTTCAGAAGAGACCTGAAACCAGAGTTGACGAATGGGATTTTTTTCGAAAGGTCATCCCAACCCATACCACTCAAAAATTTTTCATTCCATCCCATCCCATCCCACTTGTTTGGGGAAAATGAAATATAATCCCATATTATCCTAGATTGGCTGAAACTTGAATACAAATTCAGATAACTATTTATAAGTCCAGAATCGCTTCATTTAACGAATACAATGTATAACGCCATTCAACGTGTAATTAATACTATGCATTTATGCACTGTTGATTAGTTTCTTTCGAAAAATCTCAACAGCCAAGCATATTAGAGGGTTGACTAATGAGGAATTGACGAAACTCTTATCAAACTTTTATCAAATTTTCAAATTTGTTCAGAGTTAACTTTTCACTCTGTGGTTAGTGCGGTCAGGCGAATTTCCTGCGGGCTACGGACGTGGTCGCGGACACCGAACGTGCCGGAGCCATTCAAAAATGTGTCCTCCGCGAACTCTGGGCGGTGCATCATTTACGCTTTCCCCCAGTCTTAACTTTTGACTTTTTTGGCCAATGACTTTGAAATTTTACATGGGTGAATACTGGAGGCTGATGAATTAAAAAATTATAAAATGTAAAAAATTAAAAAAGGGGAATCGAAAAATTTTTGAAAAACGTTTTGCTGAAAACTTGCGCACACGGGTTTTCCGAAATGCGTATTTCGATTCAGCTTTTCGTAGCTCAGTATAACTGTACAAGCTACAATTTTAGCTTTAACTTTATACTTTTAGCAACACTGAGCTAACGAAAAGCTGAATCGAAAAACGGTTTTCAGATTTGTGCTCAGTGCCCTGAAAACCTCTGGGAAAGCGCAAAAGATTCTAGGCGATTAGCCGATAGCCGAATATTTACCATTAAGGCAAAATAGGCAGATATTCGGATATGAATTATGAAATAATAATCCAGTGACCATCTCTTACAGTTGTTGGATACCTGTTGTACAGCCTGTGAATAGCTTCAGTTTCAGTGACTGAAACATCACTGCCAGCTGTGAGCTCTGAAGCATCTGGAAATTTTTATAATTTTGAAGCAATTATCAAAAGTTAACATTCAAAATGCAAATTTTGGTATTCCACTGTAAAAGTGGATTTAGTCCCAAGTAATCCCACCATCCCATATGGGACCAGATCTGAATCCCATCCCATCCCATGAGATTCCCATTCGTCAACACTGCCTGAAACTAAAACTAAAACTGAAACTTTCTTAGTCTGCCGACTGAAACTCGAACTGAATCTAGTTTCAGTCTTTCCTTAAAACTTGAAATTTTGAAGGTTTTGAGCTTTGATTCTATTAATATCACTGCAGGAGAGACTGAATAAACATCAAATTCTACTTTATGTTAACTCTGAAAGCTTTAAACCGCTTTTTCAAGTGAACTGAAATTTAATCTGAAACTGAAACCAAAATTGGATACTGAAACAACACTACATTATTGTCGGATTTATAAGAAATCGCTTGAACCCAAATAGATAATTTTATGCAGTTAAAATGGGCTAGTCCTCAGCTGCATGAAATAAGAATTATTTCTACACGACTTTCTTCCACCTCACGTTTTACTATTTTCGAAAATGCCTATTTGTCAAAACATCAGCGTAGCATGTACGTATGAAGTAAGAACCCCGAGAGTTCTACTTAACAACGTGTTTACTTTTCTGTTTCGACACCTAATTTTAATTTTAACATTTACAGCATGTACATATTCAAACAAAACTGAGTTATCTCAAATACCAAGAATTTTATACAATACATACAGTCAAATAAGACATTCCTTGGGTGTGGGTAAAACCCGGCCCCGGCTCCGGCCCCGGCCCCGGCGCACCTGGGTAAAACACGGCCCCGGCCCCGGCGCATGCGTTTGTTTTAGGTGGGTAAAACACGGCCCCGGCCCCGGCCCCGGCGCAGGGTAAAACCCGGCGCAATTGAACACGTGCGTACTGCGTATACATGTGTATTATGCATGCAAATACAGAATACATTGTATTTGCGTATAACTTGTCTTACGATAATGCAAACAGTAATAATCCTTGCAACAATGGAAAAGTATATATATGCATTGTTTTGTTTTCATTATGATTTTTTCACAGTTAAGTCACGCAATTACATATTTTTCTCATACATTGCGTTTAATGAAACATTTGCATTTAATGAAATAAATGCATAGCAAAAGTTTTGAATTTATTTTTACCATACATCACGAAGTTTTAAAATAATTTGAAGCAATATTTAGAAACAATACGTAAATAAAAAGCATTCAAGAAATTTTGCTGACATAGTTACAGCAAATAAAGAAAATGACAATAAATTTAAATTTAAATTTTAAAATTCAAAAATTATTAACTTGTAAAGTTTATATGGGGGGATTAGGGCATACCAAAATTTTCCGGTTCTCCTTAGAATTTTGGAAAACGTAAAACTTAAATTTTTTAAACCTTAGGAATGTCTTAGGAATTAATAATATTGAATAATTTTAAACTTTTTAATCGGTTCTTAAAAAATGTATATACCTCTTATCATTTCAAAATTATTTACTTTCATAAGTACAAACCATGAATTAATACAAAATGGCTAGAAAAGGTTGCGTAACACACTGTAAAGTATAAAACTCAACTCATAAACTACGCCTTAAATCTTTTACACATATGCGTAATTGCACATACATCTCTGTTATACTACATAAGAATTTACACTGTAAGTGCGCCGGGCTAGTGCGCCTGGTTTTACCCACTTATTAAACTCTGTGTGCGCCGGACTGGGGCCGGGGCCGGGTTTTACCCATGTGCGCCGGGGCCGGGGCCGGGGCCGGGGCCGGGGCCGGAGCCGGGTTTTACCCAGACTCCATTCCTTAGACTTCGTAATATACGAAATAAATAAATCCACGCACAACAAACAAAAGCATACTTACAAACAATGGTTCTTTTCAGGATAACCGACCCCAGGCCCAGATTCCGCAAAACTTGATCAAATGAAAATTTGGTATGGGTATGTTTTCGACCACGCTGAGTTAAAATATCGCAAAATTTTTCGATTTCGCGAAATTCGATTTTTTTCGATTCGTAAGGGGAGACCAAGGGGAACCGAAAAATTTTTTTCTTCGATTTTGCTGAAAGTTGTATTTAGGGGTTTTCGAGGTCGCAGAATACGAATCTGAAATCCGTTTTTCGATTCAGCATTTCGTTAGCTCAATGTAAGCTAAAGTTGTAAGCTTAAGATGTAAGCTTATACTGAGCTAACAAAAAGCTGAATCCAAAAACTAACTTCAGATTCTTGTTCTGCGACCTCGAAAACCCCTGAATACAACTTTTCAGCAAAATCGAAAACAAAAATTTTGGTTTCCCTTGGTCCCTTACGAAACGAAAAAAAAATCGAATTTCGCGAAATCGAAAAATTTTTCGATATTTGAAGTCAGCGTGGTCGAAAACATACCCATACCAAATTTCAGCTCATTTGATCAAGTTTTGCGGAATCTGGGCCTGGGGTGGGTTATCCTGAAAAGATCCCAAACAATTATATACGCGCCAGTGTTTAGGAAGGGCGCACTTTTCGGCCCCCTTTTCAATTTTCGCTGCCCCTGCATGAATAACCCCACTTTTAGGCAACCGCCCGCCCACCGTCTTTTCGTTTCAAGGTTAAATTTCCATAAAATTTAACCACATACGAATATCTTAGTTCATTTGAACTCCAAAAATAACTTCATACGAAATAAAACTCCAAAAATAACTTCATACGAAATAAGTTGTCTGAAACAACTTAAAAATACACCTCCCCCCGGGCTAATACAGAAATCCACATATCCGTCAACAATATTTATCAATCGTTCTTCGCAATTAGGTAATTGATAGCATGACAGGAGATTTTTGATATGCTCAAACTAAATAAAATACAAACCGTTGTTAATACAAACAGAATCAAGCAGGCAATCATCCAACCGATAGCAAAATTTCAGGGTTGTGTTGCAATTTTAAAAAAAATAAAAATTAAAACTCCTGAGTTAAAATTCTTGAAAGAATCGTTATAATGATGACCCCTGCAGAATATCGTCACCTCGGCTACGGGGACATAAGATCTCAGTGCTCATATTGCCTTCCCGAAGTAGTAGGCCGATCAGTTAAGAATAGATAGCTGGATATTTGTTTAACGGGTTTGAACAAATGGATGTCCCGGACTCCCGATAATAAACTAAATCAACTCACATGTAAATAAAAATGTTTTGAAGGTTCTAAGCAAATCTATTTACTTTGTGCTTAGGACGTCTCAGCTATCCATTTTTAATAGTTCGGTAAAAGATGACATTTGAGAAGGTGAAAGACAGAAGCATTGCAGATCATCCATCAAACTGAGCAGCAGAACTATCCGTCACAATCATCATCCGCAGTGGCTCAAGGTTAATGAAACTGAGAATGAGCACCCATCGTTACCACAGACCCATGTACTAGTGAGAGACTTCTACAGGAGGAACCTTAGTTTGCATTATCCCAGGAAGTAGTTTCTTAATCAGAATAAGATGCATAAAAAGACATTTTTAAGGATAAAAATTCCATAGCAGTGTTGCACAGCTAAATTTGACCTTGACAAAAACGAGTATAAATATGACGTAAACGCCTCTTAAAATTTCGGAAAATTGATTAATTTAAAAAGTTAAAAGAAAGGTACAGGTTGCCCCTGGAGAAGTCTCCCACACTTGCAGGGTATGAGGTGACGGTGCTCATCCCCGATTTCATTGTCCTTGAGCTAGGAGTGTCACCTCTAATAATGACCACAACCGTGGAGGAGGGGTCAGCTCCTCAAAGCAGATTCCCTACAGTCTCCTGTTACCTTCCCGCACTCGTGGTGCCCATTTACCGATCAATTAAGGATGGATAGTTGGGTTGGCTACAGCAAACGGGAAACCGATATGTGCTTAGCCCTTGCTCAAGGGGATTTGTGAAAGCCTTGTGGCAGCGAGGATTAGCACCTCGGACTATTGGATCCAAAGTCGAACGCCTTCACCACTCGGCCATCACGGCCCAACGGATTAACTTAACCACCATATCGATGCTTTGGTTCAGTTTCAGAAGTCTGCCCTATCTTACCTATGTCAGGGAGAAAGCAGATAGTTAGCTTGAAAGTCGGTTCCCCACATGCGCCGGAGTGAGATGGTGGAGCAGATCAGGACGAGCTGAATGGAGAATTGAAAAAAAGCAGGACTGCTATGATTTCCTTGCCCAGATTTCTAGTTTGCGAGCTGTTAGGTCTCAACGGGGGCGAGGTGTGGTTCTAAAAAGAACAATATAAACCTGAATTCTGCTTATTCCAGTTGCTAGTTAGTCAAGAGATTAGGACTGAACTATATATTACAGATATATACGTATATACAATGTATCGACAGTGAAAGAAAACGTTATAACAAAACGTAACGTAATCACAAGCATGGCAAAAGTGACAATTACAAATAAGATATGTCCACAGCAGAGTTACAGAATAAAAAGCATCTGCTACAAGGCTTTCTTACTTGCAAATTGAAACTTTTGACAAACAGAACTACTTTGAAAAATTCGACATGCAATGATACTTTGAGACTTTGCAACATTGAGAAATGTAACTTTTACACAAATTTTTAGAAGTCTTAAAAGTCCCAGGTTAAAAAGTGAGTAATTTCACAATAACATAATATATAATACATAAGTGAATGACAACAGTTATACTCAAGCGTGGCGCATTCTATCGAAGCTTACGGATGACCTCCCCCCAAATTAGACTTCCCGTCCAACAAATGGTCAGCCGTAAGGTTGCAGAAGAAGCGTCACGCTCATAATACATACGTATATAGTTATGCCTGTTGCCATAGTCATGCCATGTTAGTCTCGCTGTCGCTAATATATATAAATTACGAACTGACTGTTTTAAACAGAAAATTCAGCAAATTTATTAAAACAGGCATACACAAATGGTACAGTGTATGCACTAAACAGATCAACCATGAGTACGTACGTTGTACAAGCATTAAGGAATCCCAATCTTCTTTCAATCATAAATAATATCTACAATAAACACTTACACTGACACATTCACAATGAAATAAAACGGATTTTAGCAGACGGTAGAGACCTGCATGGGCCGAAATTTTGCGGCCCGCCCGGCCCGGCCCGTGAAATGTTTCGGCCCGCTCGGCCCGGCCCGCCAAATTTTTCGGCCCGCCCGGCCCGGCCCGCAAAATTTTTCATATTTTCAGAAAGTGCAAACTATCAAAACAGTTCAAATTTATATATTATTGAAAATCAGTTTTAAGTTTCTTTGTTGTAATCACAAAAATTGCGTCAATGAATTGAGCGATTTGACATTAATTTTGAGCACCAACTTTTGCAATTAACAGTTTCAATTGCTGTTTCCGAATTTTAACAGTTTGAAGTGCTTGTTCCGAATGTTTTGAACCACAGGGTTGTGCTGGAAAACATCTGAAATGATAATTTTTGAGTACCTTTTCAAGAATCAAGAAATGAGCATAAGCATACTGATTACACGGACAACATTAAAATTTGAAGGATATATCCAGCACTTATTCAGCAATTTAATCGACTATTTAATTAAGGAGAATGTAACATAATTAGTAACATTTAGGAAATGAAAATGCTGAAACTAATTCCTGAAAAGCAGTGTCAATGTATACGAAACATAATCAAGAAGCACAAAAATCTTTCAACCTAGATATTTGAGTTATTTTTCTTTACTAAAATCTCGCAAAAATAGTGGGAGCGGGACGGATATTCGGCCCGTGACCCGGCCCGGCCCGTGAACTTTGGCTGTCGGCCCGCTCGGTCCGGCCCGCGGGCCGGGCCGGGCCGGGCCGCGGGCCGTAATGCAGGCCTCGAGCAGACGGGGAATGTGTCCCAGTTGGCAAGCACTAATCGCAGGACCACAGAAAAATGTGGATGGAGCGAAAAAACTAACCTTAGTTTATTTGTGTTTTTGCACTTTTTGTTAGAAAAACACACTTAAAAACACACCAAAATTTTGAGTTTCAGAAGCAAAATTTTATTAATTTCTTCAAAGATTTTGAACTATATATATACAGAAGACATTTCTGGCTTACTTCTAGGCCAAAATTTATGGGGGTGGGGCGACATAGGGGGCTCGAAGAAGCCCCCCATCGATGGGGGGGCTGCTCACCGAAAATGGGGGCATATTTTTGACAAATTTTTAGGTTTACTGTGTAAAAATACAGCTAAAAATCGCTAAACGATAACTAACTTTAGGTGTTTTTAAGCTAAAATAGTTTAAATTTCGTTAAAAATCAGGCGAAGCTGGAAAATTTTTTGAAAATTTAGGGTAAAAATGGTAAAATTTGGCAATTTTTGGGGTTATGGGGGGGGGTTGGAATTTATTGGGGGGCTCCTCGAATGGGGGGCCTTCTGAATTGGGGGCCCCCAACCCCCATCCAGTAGAAGTAAGCCAGCATTTTGGAAAGTTATGGCGAATTCGGCGCAGCTTGTATAAAAGATTTAAACGTTGCCAATTGCTATTGTTGGTTCTTAAATATTCTATAAATAAAACGACACAAAAATTCTTCAATCGGGCCCCCACAGCTCAGAACCCTTGTGCCCTTTCAGAAAATTTTAAAAGTGATTCTTAAATCTCATTACAAGTTAGATATATAATGTTTTCTTTCATACCTAGAATGACTAAAAGTGGACAGCAAAACGCTCTGAACGAGTTAAAATAGCGAAAAATCTATTACCAAAAACACACATTTTCTTAGAAAAACACTTTTTTAGAAAAACACACTGAAAAGTACAAATCCAATTTTGAATAAAATCCCTGGAATTACCACATCCTTCCAGACGAGTAATGAAAAGAGTAATGCCGATTGGTGGAAAATTGTTTGTCATCAAAAGGCGACTAAAGGGTGAAAGACTAAGCGAAACCTTTTATACCATCAACACAAACCAAGACCTATATACACTAGGGTTGGGCATCGGAAAAAAAGTCCCGGAAAAAAAAGGTTTTTTTCCGTTTTTTTCCTTTTTTTTCCGGAGGGTCGGAAAAAAACGGAAAAAAAGTCGGAAAAATTTAGTCATTCTGGGAAGTTTTAGAAGTGTTCAAATGAAAAATTTTAGTGATTTTTCTCAAATTTTGCTCCCTTTTTTCAAATTATTGTCTTTGGTTAGAGTTTGCTCTTATTTTGAAGCCCGAACTTTATTTGAAGTTTTCTTCATTTTTCATGAACTGCTCAGCTTTATGAAGTATTATTGTCAATGTCAGTTCAACGAGAAACTCTTTATTATTGCGGCCGAGAACAGACAGACAGACAGCTTTTTACTTACATATAAAATCCAAAGTTGTGAAAGAAAAAATTATGCACACGGTAAAACTATTTGAAAGTTGTCACTGCTCCCAGAAACTAAGGTACCTGGTAATTGTGCCTATAGTCTGTTGAACCTTCGTTTGAAAATTTTTTCACAACTGCTTAGTTTGGATACTTTGAAAGGCTTACAAAAGTGTTCAAATGGCGTTTACATGACGAAATATTCGTTAAGACAGGATACAAATGCTATAGAAACAAATTTTGAGACGC
The DNA here is from genome assembly GCA_030248195.1 of Trissonchulus latispiculum. Lineage (NCBI taxonomy): Eukaryota > Metazoa > Nematoda > Enoplea > Enoplida > Ironidae > Trissonchulus > Trissonchulus latispiculum. The sequence continues at coordinate 12,792 of JASAND010013601.1, forward strand.
TCTGGCATGATTAAGACAGCGGAAAAAAAGTCGGAAAAAAACCGGAAAAAAACCGGAAAAAAAGTACTTTTTTTCCGCTCGACTTTTTTTCCGGAAAAAAACCAACCCTAATATACACACAGAATAAGTTAGCATAAAGTACATATACATCTAGGTACATACAACACAGAAGCTATATCATAAACAGCTAAAATGCAAACGCTCGCACAGACACAATAATCACCGAATAAAATTGGAATCCATGCTTAGAAGACAAAGTTTAGATCACTACGGGCAGTGCCACTGAATTAATTATACCCGTTCAAGCCGTCCAGTCCACAAAATCAGCTTCTAAGCAAGCAAATGGTCGTTAGCCGAACCGTAAGTCACGTAATCCCATCTACAAAACCAATCAAATTAGGGGGAAAACTTAAACCCAACTACAGCACTTGTTCATTTTACGAGCAGACGTGTAGAACATTTTACTCTGGGCACTGAGCCCTTCCGACTTTTCCACCAAATCGTCCAACTTCTCCCCACGTTCCAGAACCTTCTGTATGGTGTCGTGAAGGACAATCTTGGTCTCGTCCAGTTCATTCTGAATACGACTCATGGAATCGGCCTCCTGGGGATTCTGATAACGAGCCAGATAGCTGTCCAGAGGTTTGAAGTCCGCACCGCCATCGCCCATACCCGACCACACGGATGCCGTCGGATAGCGTTGGGAAAACTCGTCCAGAATTCGGGTCAGCAGGTTAAATGCCACTCGCTGCGGATACTCGGTATCGGCCACGGCCACGCCGCACAGGCCGTCCGCACGACAGTAGACGTGGACCATGTAGTCCTGTTCCTAAAATACGTAACAACACAAACATTATGTAACAGTTTGCTCATAAGCTCTAGCAGAATGTTTTATGTCAACCGACATAGGCGCAGCAAAGACATACAGAAAGTGGAAAATTGTACAGGTGAAGACCTCTAAAACCTGGACCTGGACGAAGAGAGCTAACATAACACGGACATCATTTTTCTACCAACCACGAACTCACAACGGTGATATTTAAAAAATCGCAGTTGCGCTTGATACGCAAACGCAGCCAGCTGTCCGATGTTGTCCGAATGTCGACCGTGATGCCTGAAGGTCTTTCTGGACCGCTGAACTCGAATATGAATTGCACAATGTGCCAATGTCAGACCACTTTTATATGTGGATAAGTTTTATAGCAAGCCTAACAAAAAATCACCCGAAATTTTAACAAAAAAATCACCCCACCCTGACTCACAGGAAAGTCGCAGAGACCCAATTTTTTGCAAGGTGAGCCTGTGAGTTTGAGCCCCTAGGACCTCTCCACGCGTTCAGGGCAGACCTTTAGGTGAGGGTACCCAAAAGTGACCTCAAAAACGTTCATGACCGAAGTTCGAATTTCGGCTGCTATTTACTAAGGAAAGACCCTACGCAACCCATATTCTGCATGTGACATGTCCTGACTGTGGGCTATCGATACATATATAGAAGTTCCCAGTCGAACCTCTGAGCCGTCCTGGGGTAGGTGATTTTTTGTTAAAATTTTAACAAATAAAAAATCATTTTTATGTTTCGTTACTGAAGCCAGAACAGCAGCTAGAGCAAAACTAACGTCAAAATCGAGCTCAGCGACCTCGAAAACCCTTATATACGTTGTTTCTGAGGTTGCTTGACACTTCTGGGAGTCCAACCTGGTGACCAGCCGGGCCTGGACCGTCCGACGGGAAACGTGATCCCAGAAGTCAGTATTAGCCCATAGTTACCTAAAAACTAATGCCAGATTTGAATTCAGCGCCCTCGAAAACCCCCTAGGACATGTTTATAGCCACTTCGAACTGTCCAGTTGGTACCTGGAGGGTCCGGACGGGTCCGGCAGGGGTCACGGGACCGTGGGTCATACCCCAGCAACATACGAAGTTCTGAGATTCTCTGCCAAAATGCCTGGAAATAGGTTATAATCACTCACAAACACGAAAAAACAACGTTTTAGCCTTTAAACCGGCACTTTAGAGCCACCAGACTTCATACTGGACGCTGTCGGGGGCCATTAGTGACCGCTGAGACTTCGGCGGGGTCAGTTGCCTTAGTTGGAGCACTAGGTTAGCGGTTTGGGGTTCTAAATACGTTATTTAGTGCGCTCTATCCAAAACTGATGAGAAAAAGTTGCTAGCTGCTGTCTGGGATCCGATCCGCCACTGATTTTTTTTGTTAAACCTTTAACAAAAAAATCACACATTTTCGTCTACTGCTACTTACTGGTAGGTCGTAGAGCAACGAAACTCGGGTGGTTTTAAAGCTTAGCCCGAGACCTATCCATGGGTCCTCAAAGTAATCGATTTGGTTTAGTTTTGCGAAAGTTCCAGCCAAAAAACTGAATTTTGATTTTTTGTTAAGGGCCTTTTCGCGAATGGGTTAAACGAGTTAAAATTAACTCGATCCTTTTCGCGAATGAGTTAAAAGAGTTAAATTTAACTCGCCGAGTTAAGCAGAGTTAAAATTTTTAACCCTGCGGTCATTCGCGAAAAGAGTTAAAAATTAACTCTTTTAACTCTACTCTTTTCGTGAATGACATGTAGAGTTAAAAAGCTGCAGAGTTAAATTTAACTCTACCCTTTTCGCGAATGGGTTAAATTTAACTCTTTTAACTCGCTCGCGTCATTTTACATTGAATTTTAACCCTCGTCTCAGCACGCGGGTTAAACGAGTTAAAAATCTTATACGCTTTGCATTATTATTGCCACGTTTTGTGCACATAATAAAGCTTTAAATATGACAAGATAATCGAACCAATGAAAGGACAGTACGTAATTTCATTGGATGGTTCATAATACTTCAAAATTGATTAAACTTTTGCCAACATTGTGCTGAATTATTCACACTAAAGCAACAAAATATTTAGTAAAATAGAAAATAGATGGAAAAATTGTTTAAACATGCTGCTTTATTAGAAACAATAATTAATTAGAATTAATTATAGGAGATAATACTAATTATAAATAAGCATTAAATTATAAATTGTTTTTGCCAGGTAGGTATTTGACAGCACTTAATGAATGCAAATTTGAAGTATGTATAAGAGCTGGCAACATTAAAGCCGAATATGAGAAAACTGGAACCAATCGACCGCCTTTTTCCGAAAAGTATACTTATTAAGACCTGATTTTGCTACGGATAACATAAACCAAAAAGTAAGATTGTAAAATTAAAATTAATGCCAATTTTAAAATTTTAAATTTTAAAACAATATCTCGACTAACATTGCAGTTTTAAGGTTTAAAGCCTAAGTGTAGGTTTTAGTTTCAACTGGTGACGCTCCATAACAGAATTACAGGGTCGATTGTTATCCCAACTGCCCTTTTAAGGGCAACCATTTCAAGTGAAATTTGAAATCTGTTTATGAAATTTAATTTAATAAAATGTTTATCTATTTAATTTTATAATTTAATTTATTTTAATTAATTAAATGAATAATTAATTCATTTATTAATTAATTTATTTAATTTTAACTCTTCTCGCGAATGCACAGTGTTCATTTTGACTTCTCCCGTTTTATCTCTTTTAACTCTTTTCGCGAATGCAGAGAGTTAATTTTAACTCTCCAGTTTTAATTCTTTTAACTCTTTTCGCGAATGCGCAGAGTTAATTTTAACTCTTCGAATTTTAACTCTTTTAACTCTTCCATTTTTAACCCTGCAGAGTTAAAAGAGTTAAAAACATGCAGAGTTAAAATTAACTCCATGCATTCATGAAAAGGGTTAAAAGAGTTAATTTTAACTCTACTCTACTCTACTCTACTCTACCCATTCGCGAAAAGGCCCTAAGTTTGCTATACGTAACACTCCAACAGTAATATAAAATCTGAGGTACGAGACATATATACATAAAAACTTACCTTAACCGAACTTCTAGACGGCTTGGCGCTTCGTTCAATGATAACTTTACCAGTAAAGATCATAAATTCCTGGACGGAGCCTCGCTGAAAGAATCCAAACTGAGCCAAATCGTAAGACCCCTTCAGCAGTTTCACTTGGTCCCCAGAGTAATAAATTATGATTGAATAAATTTTCATTCTAGAAAACAGACAATGCGTAAAACAAACTACTGTACACAGAAAAGATCAATCTTGTGAAAACAACGAATCTATTGATACAGACTGCAAAAATAGACACACAAAGGTGGCTGGAGTGTAAATTAACGGACCAAACAGGATTGACAAAGAAAATTCCATACCAGCTGTTTACTACGTAAGTACACATAAGACATACACTTATGGGGAAAGGAAGAAAAGGGAAAGGAAGAACACTAATAAAATACGTAATATGCACTGGATACGGACAAGGGAATACAGAAAAAAGTGAGACAAATGGTCCCGTCTTTTAAGATAACAAATAAAAATATCCTCTTTTTGGTGTTATGTTGGCATCTTACTGATTTTTCTTTGATTTCGCGATCATTGATACAGCAATCTGTTTCGGGTCTTGTCTAGATTACCCCCCACCGCTCAAACTCGTTAAGACCGCATGAACTAAAATTTGGTACGGGTATGTTTTCAAACACGGTGAGTTCAAGTATCGCAAAAATTTTTCGATTTCACAAATTTTTTTAATTTTTAAGGGAAGACCAAGGGTTGCGAAAGAAAATCTTCCCAATGAAAAATCATCCGAACCACAGCGACTGTACCAAGGATTTTGAAATGGGAGGGGTCCAAGGTCAAACGCTAAGAGGGGGTCTGGGGTTGATCCCGCCAAAATTAAACAAATTGGAAAATTTTACATTGAATGTTCAGGCCATTAAAGAAGCGAATTATCATGATAAAGAAGCAAAAATTTTAAAACAGCTGGCTCTGACATACACTTATCAAAAATTTTTCTTTCTGTCACTGTAAAAGGGGTACATAGACAGATACATAAGACAGCACACACTAGAGATGAGCACGGGCCGGATTTTTTCGGCCCGGCCCGGCCCGCTCCAACACCTTGCTCGGCCCGGCCCGGCCCGGCCCGCTGGCAAAATCTTTCGGCCCGGCCCGGCCCGCAAGCTAACAAAATTCGGCCTGGCCCGGCCCGCCAAAACAAAATTTCCAAAATTTTACTAACAATTTTATTTCAAAGGCTTCAACGCATGGTGGAAACGCTAAAATGTGCTACGAAATGTTAAATTGTGCTGTAAATTAACCAGAATGCGTAAATATTTAGCTAATAAAAGTGATTTAGTGATTTCAAAACATTTTGGAGGGTCGATCCGGCCCGTTTCGGCCCGCAGTTAAAACATTTCTCAGCCCGGCCCGGCCCGCTCCAAAACCTTGCTCGGCCCGGCCCGGCCCGGGCCGGCGGGCCGAAATGCTCATGCGGTCTTGATTCGAACCTATCCTAATTCTATCGGAAATCGTCCAGATTGACATACAGTTATGTACGCTTGCACCAATATATCATATCAAGTATATACGAAAGGCGTCAAGATGACAGGGGAAAGCAAGATAGAGAGCAGATTTCTCAACGCATGTTCATATCACGGTGATTTACAAAAATTATATACATGTCTATGTTCTTCAATCATCTAGAATTTATACGAAATCAACAGCACGAATTCCCAGCTTCAAAAACCATGCCATCATTTCATCTGAATGACGTAATTAGAACAGCAGAAAGCTTACGCAATTACCTTCCCAAAACTCAGTCAGAGGACAGATACACACACGTGTACAAATAAATAAGTATATATATACAATGCAAAAAACAAGGATTATGCAGAGCGTGGCGATACTAAGGCAGACGCACACATGTGTGCAACTTTCGCAAAACTTAACAATTTGGTAGGGATGCATTTGACTACATTCTGATCGATCTGCAGCAAAATTTTAAAATTTTTGAATTTTTAGGTTTTCCAAGGTTACCAATGGGGACCAAATTTTTTACTGAAAAGTAGCACGAAGGGGTTTTCTGGGTCGCTGAACACAAATCTGAGAGCAGTTTTTCGATGCAAATTTGCGTTAGTTAGAAATATAAGAAAATACATAAGAAATAAATATAAGAAAAGAAACAAGCTTAAACGTTAAGGCTGTTTCTAGCTATCGAAAAGTTGGATCGAAAAACGGCTTTCATATTCGTGTTCAGTGACCCAGAAAACTCCTGTATGCCACTTGTTAGCAAAACTGAACGAAAATTTTGGTTCCTCTTGCTCGCCCTTGGAAAACGAGCGTATACGAACAGTGGCTTATATGCTACAAGCTGTATGCCTTTTAGGTTATCTCCAAGAAGGCAAAAATATCAACTATAGACAAGCAGTGGGCGGGCACAAACTGATGGAGCCTGTAGAGAGACACAACCGGCAAAGTCACTTATCAGGTACAGCTGGGTACAGATACGTAGCCAGGTAGTAGCTCAAACTCAGGTCTTAAGCTTACGATGATCCGAAAGAATACATTTATCGGCAGATAGGTGAGACAACAGAACCAGTATATAACTCGTATTACATAATATAGGTAGCACACAATTAAAATGAACAAAATGCTACGGGTTAGGCTGGCTTTAAGGACAGTCACTGAAATTAACAAAGACGAGATAAATTATAATTCAACTTGATGAGAGGTGTGATGAAAAGAGCATGAAGGTAGGTGCAAAAAACAGACACAGGCCATGATGGTGAGAGAACTAATGTTGGTGAAGTTAGCTTGCCGTGAGTATATACGTAGTCGATAATGCACAAAAATGTGCTTGTGGAAAGGAAAACCAATTTCCGACAGACATAAAACAGAATGCACACGAACGAACAACCAGAAATAAAAGACAAGCAACAAGAAACAAAAACAGGCACCGAATTCATGCATAGAATTCCCTTAATGACGACAACCGCTCCACCTTCGTAATAAGCCCAAAATAAAATTTCAGTCCAGCAAGTCCTCTAACCAAGCCTAACTTCCATCAAGCTCGTGACGATAATCATATAAGATAGGTATATAAGCATACTCCCTCCTACGCTTCAGGCTAAACCTCTCTCAATACCAAACTAGATATCACCAAATCTAGCTAAGTTTCAAAAAAAACAGAAAAAAGAAGGAATAAAGGACTCAGCACAAAGACAAGGATACATAGCCCGACAGTGAAGACAACAAGCTAAAAAATAAACTATCTGCGCCAGTACAACTTTAACAACATAAATAAAATAATTTGAGTTTTGAAACAAACAAGTCCTATGTAGTCCTGTCCGTAAACGGAAGTAAAAGAACCATTAAATTTATGCAACCAAACTTTAGCCAATGTGTATATAATATTGCATTCATCAATAAAATTCGCACTTTCAAATGTTAAACTCTTCTAGAATTTCAAATCTAGAAATTTCATTTTCTGTAATTTTCGACCTTCAGTCTCAGTTTTGAATCAATTTTAATATTGACGTAGTTTAATTTTTTCCCGAACAACGTTCGAAATGAAAAAGATTCAGAAGAATCAGAATTGCTGGAATTTCCATATGGGGCAAACGATCTGTCATATGCACATGGGGCAAATATGTTGGCCCATATGCATATGGGACAGAAATTCTTGCCCCATATTCATATGGGGCAATTATACACGTCATGGTCCGTAACATATACATTTTTAAAATATGGCGACGGAAGGGAGGCGAGCCGAAGCAACGATGTATAAAACGCTAGAATGAAATTGATCTAGAAATTACTTATTTTCAAGGCAACACGTAGAGCTCAACGGAACACCCAAACAACCGTTTCCATCGGAAAAACGACTGGAGAAAAACCGGGAGTCTAACTGGAATTCAACAAACCTATCATAGGGCATCATTCACAAAGCCTTGGTACCCTACCGCTGGCAGCTTTTAAGGATTACAAGTGGTTAAACCAGTTGGTTAACCACTGCTTCAAAATTCACAAAAATGTTTTACCAGTGGTATGCTACCACTGGTAAGGGAATTTACAAACCAGGGCGGAGGTGGTTTGGAGGAAAAATTTAATTTAAAAATCTAGAATATGGTCCATTTTAACAACGTTTACAGTAATCGTAATAGCAAACCAGCTTATATATTATGAAACTGAACTACCAATGAGGAACTAAAATTTTAAAATTTTAAGAAACAGTAGTTCGCGTTTTTATTACAATTCCGAACAATTTGTAATTCAAGATGCCTTTCAAAAAGATACTTATATTTTACTCGAGTAATACGCCACATTTCCAAAAGTTATTTTAATTTGCACATCAAGCCGCTAGTAGCGCTTGCTTGCCAGTGGTTACAACTTACTTGGAAAGCGGAAGATATCAAAGAAAATATGTAAGCAACCACTGGTAATATAACCAATTGGTTGTGAATTCGCCTTTCTAACCAAATGGTTTTTTCTTACCACTGAAACCCTACTGGTGGTAGCCTTACCAGTGGTAGCCTAACCAGAGCTTAGTGAATACCGCCCATAGTAGTGCTGTATTGCTATACTGGTAATATACAAATTTCACTTTTTCATCCTTTCGATTTTCGACGGCGGATATCCAGGTTTTGCCGCAAACATTAGCGGACAAGCAGCACTTCCAAAGTGTAGGCCTTTTCTGCAAAGTGGTGGGGGACTTTCTCTAAACCTACCGCTCCTCCCAAAACCAAAGGAAGCACTTCTGGTATATACAGAATTTTGCCGCAAACAATTCGATCAGACTAATTTCCAAAGTTTTCAGTTTTGCCGGTAAAACTTTTTGAACTTCTACGAGCAAGTATGCCTGTTTGCGCAATAGTAACCAACTGTACATATGTATAGGGTAAATTTGTAGTAAAACTTTCGCACACACAACCTCATTATGATCCGTGGGGTGGGACGCGAGACAACCCCAAGCCATAAAAATACCTAGAGTAACCACAAAAATGCAACAAATCTAAATTAAAGCAACGACTATTGATGACAGCAAGAGATCATTTAATGAAAGAACTTTAGTATCAACTCACAAAGCCAGCAGCAAAAATCTTTATTGCATGGAATAGAAAAAGCACGCGAGAACAGTGAGAATGTGTGCGAAAAAGAACCTCAGATAAAGCAATTTCTTTTTAAAATTCTTTAAAGCCTAAAAATTGAGTATGCTGTCACAGGCATCCACAAAGGCGTCTTCAAATTTTTGGGAGGAGAACCGTTTAACAGATTCTTGTGCCGCCTTTCTTATTTCCTGTCGTTCCGATGGCTTCATGTCGACAATAGACAGGATTGCATTTGCATATTCTTCCGGGGACTCTGCCGTAAACCCGGTCTTTTGGCCATCAAAAGCGACCAAAATGTCAAGTTTCGGTCCACCAGAATTGTGAGCAACCATAATGTTTCCAGCCGCCATTCCTTCTACTACAGCTGCAACAAAAATTACATCATAATATACATTATTAAGAATCTATTCTATAGTTAATTCATTCTAACTGGTTCTCCACTCCACAGACCTATATATACTATTGACAAATAAGACCTATAATTCTTTAGCAAACAAAAACTAGCATGAATCAGCACATTAGCGTGGACTCTTCGAGCTCTGAAATAAAGTGGTAGTTTGCAAAGTTAAAAGTGCAAGACCAATAATCTAATACCTAAACTGCGTGATAACGCAAGCAAATAGCTTCAACAATCAAGAGGCCAAGTAAGTACTCAAGTATCGACAAGGCTGACACAAATGCCACGAGGGTCTGAGACAGGGGCGCATCCAAGAGATCCCCAGCCCAAGCCCTGACAGGTTTCGAAGGTAAGAAAAAAGTTAAGAAGCAGAAAGGAGAAAATGAAAAAGGAAAAAAGAATCAAAAAGTTTCGCGCCATTGGCGCGATATAACATTTTCTGTTTTCTGTAGTTCAAAATTTTTAAAAAATTAGTACCGTATTATGCCAAACTGTGGCCCATGGGCGTTTTTTCGGAATAGGAAATTTCAGATTTGATTTTTCTAATCCAAAAAAGAGTCCACCCCTAGAAAAAACACCCATGGGCTACATTTAGGAAACCGTCTTATAATTACGTATTGGTAGATACTGCTTTGCCAAGTTTTAATAAATTCGATACATTTCTACGAACGACAAGCTACAGTCCCGGCTGAAAATACCCCCCCGTTTCCGAGCAACTCGCGAATTGCTTCAACTTCCGAGCAACTTCCGAACACTAGCAAATAATGCTCGCAAATTTCCACGAGCAGCCATTTTTTGTAAATCTGTTTCAAGGTTTGAAAGTTTAGTAGTTTAGTTTGTACGGTTTTTTCTATGACAATTTAAACTTTTAAAAAAGAAAAAATTATGTAAGCAAAACTCTAAATTATGAACTTTAAAAATTGCTTCCGTGAAACAATTTTAATTAATTACCACAAATAATTGGGTGTGGGTAAAAACCAGCTCCAGCCCCAGCCCCAGCCTCGCACCAGTCTAAGAAAAACAGCCCCTTCTCTCGCTGACCAGTGTACACTTTAAACTAAGGACTTAACACATCATTATGCATATGTCATAAAGAAATAATGAGAAACGCCTGCCTGCAGTCACTAAGGCCGTAGCCTTAGTCCGAACAGGAGAGAGCCAATGGGCGCTGTGAGCGCTCTTACCCAGAGGGAACTAATCTCTGGAGATCCTGCCTGGTTGTCCAGAAGAGGACAGCCAGCTCGGCTCTATCTGTGCTGCAACATAGCCAGAGAAGGTTTTATCAAAACCTCTCTGACTGTGCTATGCACAGAAAGAGGACTGCAGTGGCCAGCGGATCTCCGTAGAGATACAAACAGCATTTACGTCAAGAAAATGAAGTAAACGCTGGCCAGCAGGCGGATCCACGAAGGATACAAGGCATTAATCATAAAGAAACAATGAGATTAGTTCTCTCTGGGTAAGAGCGCTCACCGCGCCCATTGGCTCTCTCCTGTTCGGACTAAGGCTACGGCCTTAGTGACTGCAGGCAGGCGTTTCTCATTATTTCTTTATGATTAATGCCTTGTATCCTTCGTGGATCCGCCTGCTGGCCAGCGTTTACTTCATTTTCTTGACATCATTATGCATATGTGTGTAGACAGTATATAAGTGTATGCTTTGTCCATATATTCAGTATATAATTGTGATATATGGTCACACATATAGATATTTGTTCTTTCGGTATATAAATGATTTTGTACAATCAAGAATAGATATTCAAATCCATTCAAGGAAATTAAATAATTGAAAATTAAGAATTGGAACTTTATTATTACATGCAGTCCTATCAATTTTAATACAGCTGCTTTGTTGTAAAAGTAAAACATTCTGAAAACAGTGGGAAATTTTTTAAGTTTAGCATTAAACTTTTTGAATGCTTTGAGGTAAGGAAACTTTACTGTCATCTTAATTTATCCGTTTTATTTTAATGTCGGAAACTTTCAAACCCTTAGATACCATATTGATAAATCAGTTCAGAATAACTGTTGTTTTACGCAGTTTACCTCTGCAAACAATTAGCTGTCCATTAAGGTTTATCATAGCAATTTCTAAGATATATTTTGTGGTAAACTTTATCAAATTTTGAACTTACGAAATTTTAATTTTTATTTACAGAATCTGAGAAATCTAATGATTTGAAAATTTTCCGATATTATAATAAAACGGATAAATTAAGATGACAGTAAAATTTCCTTACCTCAAGCATTCAAAAATTTTAATGCAAAACTTTCCAAAATTTTGAACTTTCGAGATTTTCTTCAACTGTTTCAGAATGTTTCACACTAAAACCTGTGCTATAATTGATAGAATTGCATGTAATAATAAAGTTCCAACTCTTAATTTTCAATTATTTAATTTCTTTGATTGACTTTGAATATCTCTTCTTGATTGTACAAAATCATTTATATAGCGAAAGAACAAATATCTATATGTGTGACCATATATCACAATTATATACTGAATATATGGACAGAGCATACACTTATATACTGTCTACACACATATGCATAATTATGTGTTAAGGTGCTGGTATCGCTTTGTGTAAATTCGACCCTACGAGCTTCAATTCTTTATGAAAGTGGAAGAAACTTTCCAAATATGTTATTTTCGTGCTCTTTAACATTCTGGGACCAGTCCCGCATTTTTAGGTCAAAAGATAAGAAAGTTTTAGTTTTTGCCCTTATTCTCTCAGTACATAGTCGCTACACCGGATTGGTTGTTATGGCTGGAAAGAAGGCACCAAGATGAACATTTTTGCTTTTACAACTTTTGAGCTACCTCTAGTGGTTAAGGCAGTATAAGCCAAAAACGATTTTTGGGGACAAAAAATGGCCATTTTTGACGAAATCAGTTTTTTAAAAATTACTGCCAAATCTTACAGACAATTTCGGCTTATTTATACTCAATCGATACACCGTCCAATTGCGCATTTTATCAATGCCTATTCGCTGGAGTTCGTTGCTTTAAGCTAAGGAATTCGCCGAAAAACCATTTTGGCAAAATTGCGATTATTTTGTTTTGAACATTGATTTCTCAAAAATTGTCCAATGGATTCGCGTGATTTTGGGCTGAATGAAAATTCGCCCTATTGCGGAGGGACATTTTTCTTGGTTTGAGCTAAAACATCTCCAGTTGTGAGAAAACTGAACAGAAAGTTGTGAAATTTCGTGTCATCGCGCATTTGCCGGATTTTCTGGAGTACTGAGACTTGTTGAGTCAAATCCAAAAAAATGTCCCTCGGCCCACATGTCCTTCATATTATGGCACAAGAAAAAATTTTGGCCGATTCCACAGTTTTGAGAAATCGATGTTCAAAAATTTTTGGTCTATATTCAGTCTGTCAGATGTCAGCATGTCGGAAGTTTTTTGCTATTTTTTGCCAATTTTGCTAGTTTCGTAAGCTCATGTTAATGTACAGATTATAAGCTTTAAAACGATGTATAAAGCTCTTTCCAACTCCCAAAATTGCGAAAGTTATAGCGTTTCGAAAAATCACCACAAAAGCACTGCACAAAAGAATACCAGCACCTTAAGTCCTTAGTTTAAAGTGTACAGTGGTCAGCGAGAGAAGGGGCTGGTTTTTCTTAGGCTGGTGCGAGGCTGGGGCTGGGGCTGGAGCTGGTTTTACCCACACCCAAATAATTAACTATTATTAATTGATCAATAACTTCTTATTACCTTTCCATTAAAATCATATATTCTACATATGCAAACGTTCAATATAATCTACAGCAGTTTTCTTTGCTTTCATCAAATCTATCTTTTCTGATTTTTTCAGATCTTTAGTTTTCTAGCTTACATTATTTTATATGTAATTATGTATTTGCAGTAAAAGTTAGACAAAGGACAAATAAAATCTGGTAAACATCTGTTAAAACTGGAATATTTTCGGCATGGACTTGACAACTTTAGTAGCTGACGAAAAATTAGCCGCAATGAATATGGAGTAAATATTTAATACGGAATATATATTTAAATTTGCCATATTGAAAACGAGATCTGGACTGGACATGATCTGAAACGGAAACTTCGTAGTTCGTAACACTAACACAATTGCCAACCTTCAATGTTTGTACTCACAAAAATATCAAACAGAAGTATATATAATTTACTATACCAATGCCGAAATGTTCGTTCCACATGGTATGAATGTTGATCAAAGCTTTGGACATTTCCTCCATCAGTTCCCCGTAGGATGCATTTATTTTCCACTCCAGACTGTGCTGTATTTTAAGTTGACCAGCCAAACGCTTCAGCGACTCAACTCTATCCCAGTCTGTCTGATTTCGAACTCCACCAATCAGCACAAACTTAGCCTTCAGGTTCTGGTCTCCTTTAGACTGCAATCGCTGAAGCAAGCCAGCAAAGGCCCTCAGCTGAAGTTCATGATCCTTTTCTGGACGAAACTGACCAACGGAGACAATGCGAAACTGAGAGTCAGCCTGTTCAAATATCAAAAATCATCAGATAATTGCAAAAGGTAACAAACAATTAACATATGGCAAACATAAGCAACCTAACATGAGAAACATAAACCATGGGGCTATGTTTTTGAAGAAATGTACGAACGTATGCAAGAACGCTGACGAGAAATTGATGAAAGTTCATGCGGATTGCAGGGGACGTCTTCCTGTTACAAAAGGAAAATCTTAGTACATTAATAGTACATAAAGTCAGACTGCAAATTATTATACAAAATTATGTATTTAAACAAAACTTATAGTAGCCAGTACAATAACATATAACGTACTAACAAATCTTCGGCCGTATTAGCTTTGATGTCCACTTCGCAAGGAGGATAAATAATAAAGGTAGAATCAGGGCGATTCCATAAATGTAAAATATGTCCATACGTCCAAGTGGAATTGACCTGAAACAGAGGCACAGCACAATAGAAATGAATCACAGCAGACGGCAATGCAAGACCCATGACCCGACGAGTAATTTAAAACAAGATATAATATGCTCCTTCAGAGCAAAGAAAAGAATAAGAGCCATGGTTGAACATGCAAAATGCGGAATATTTTATTTCGGTTATAAATTAGATTAAGACAAGCTTCTAAAATTAAAAATACTAATGAGTCTTAGTGAGTTTGGAAAAATCAAAATATAAGCTTGTTACTGTACCAATATGAGTGCATGCCAAATAGACTCATATTAGCACCGGCAACACAAGATGGTTACATTCTATTCTTACTACTTAACGCCGTTAATAATACAAGTAACAAAAATGCTCCGCACAAAAGGGGATAATATGTGTGTTGGGCCTATGTCTATCCTTTAAATTCCGGTTGAGAAAGGCATAAATCCGACAACCCAAAAGTTGCTCAGCTCACTTAGGGCTTTCATTTGATACCAAATTTGACCACTTTTGAAAAATTTCATTTTTGACCGAAAATCGCCTAAGCCCCCACCCCACCCCACCACAGCACTCTACAGCCACTTTGAGCATGCAGTTCTATGACAAAAGTTGCTCAGCTCGCTTAGCGCTTTCATTTGGTACCAAATCTGACCACTTTTGAAAATTTTCATTTTTGACCGAAAATCGCCTAAGTCCCCACCCCACCCCACCACAGCACTCTACAGCCACTTTGAGCATGCAGTTCTATGACAAAAGTTGCTCAGCTCGCTTAGCGCTTTCATTTGGTACCAAATCTGACCACTTTTGAAAATTTTCATTTTTGACCGAAAATCGCCTAAGTCCCCACCCCACCCCACCACAGCACTCTACAGCCACTTTGAGCATGCAGTTCTATGACAAAAGTTGCTCAGCTCGCTTAGCGCTTTCATTTGGTACCAAATTCGACCACTTTTGAAAATTTTCATTTTTGACCCCATGGCCTCCCACCGACCTGACCCTCCAGATGGCAAAGTGGAACCAGCACAGAAAGATGGGTGGGTCAGACGGCAAAACGGATGCGTGGAATGAGCTGGGCGCACCAGAAAACCCCTATAGACAATGTTTTGAGAGTCTATGTACAGTCCTATATGGTGTTCCCGGAAGTCGGTACCGACCGGACCCTCCAGGCGGCAAACTGGAACCAGCACAGCAAGATGGGTGGGTCAGACGGCAAAACGGACACCGGGAATGAGCTGGGCGCACCAGAAAACCCCTATAGACAAAGTTTTGAGAGGCCAGGTAGAGCCTACTATGGACCTCCAGGAAGCGGTTTCCGACTTGACCCTCCCGACGGCAAAGTAGAACCAGCCCAGCAATATAGACACGTCGGACGGCAAAACGGATACCGGGAATGAGCTGGGCACACCAGAAAACCACTACAGACAAAGTTTTGAGAGGCCAGGTAGAGCCTACTATGGACCTCCAGGAAGCGGTTTCCGACTTGACCCTCCCGACGGCAAAGTGGAACCAGCCCAGCAAGATTGGTGGGTCTGACGGTAAACCTGACTACGGGAATCGATTCTCCGTGCCAGAAAACCATTGTATGGAAGATTTGAGCTTTCAAAGTTGAATAGGTAGCGAGAAATTTCGATTTTTCATTTTTCGAATTTTCGCCATTTTTGACGGGCCACTGTGGTCGCTAGGGAAGTGATAGAGAAACGCAACCTGGACCGTTAGTTAGTTCAATATATGTAATTTCTGAATATAAAAAGAAATCAGCTCCAGCGCGTAACGTTCGACCTGAGCAACGACCACAAAAATGGTCACTTTTCGCTATGAGCCGACTTTGTGGCGCCACTGCGGCGATGTGGCGCAGCTGCGGCGCAAAAAAGTTGTGATTCTTAAATTTTTTAGAGGGTACTACTAGACCCCATAGCCCTTTAGGTTGGCCCACCGCTGCAGATCACGTGAAAGCGGCGAACATTATGTACAATACAACCATCAAATAGGAGAAACCGGAAAAAAACATTGCCGCCATAACCGGTCCGGGGCGCAACTTTTTAACGGTTAAGTGATACGGGGCTGAAACTTCACAGATATACTAAACTCGATGTGCTCTACAATTTGCGCATGAAATCTGCGCAGGATCTGCGCAGGATTTTGCGCAGCTTCTGCGCAGCTTATTTTACACTGTCTCCAGCCACTTTTCACACATATTATAGGGGTCGCTGCCGCGACCCCTATGATTACATACTACTAAAAATGGATTTACATTATATACAAAACTCCTCTTTTACTGTTCTAAATAAATTAAATTCTAGACTGTATATATTTTCTACAAGCAGAGACCCTCAAACAGTTCGAGTCATCTCAAAACAATTCTCTAAGGCAAATAAGCATATCCTTATTTTTTTCTTTTCTCAATGAGACACTATTGTAAAATGCTAATTACAATTACCACAATTTATAATATAAATATTATAATGCCAACATGAGTCTATTTGGCATCTACTCATATCAGGCCCGCACCCAGGATTTTGAAAAGGGGGGGTCCAAGGTAAAACGCAACGGGGGTCTGGGGGGCGGAGCCGCCCAGAAGTTGCAGAATTTTTGCATTTTTGTCCAAAAACAGTACATTGGACGTTTATTTCTTGCAAAAGTAGGATTATCGCGCCGAAGCGCGAAAATTTTTATAAAATAGCTGTTTTTGCCATAAAAATAGCAAAAATTTTCCATTTTGTCATCCCAAAAGGGGGGTCTAGACCCCTTGAAACCCCCCCCCCCTGGGTGCGGCCTTGACTCATATTGGTAGGTTGACTTTTCCAACCTCAGTAAGACTCATTTTAGCATTTTACAAGCATGACTTATTCTATTTTAGAACCGAAAATATTCCGCATTTTGCAATATGTTCCATCTTAACTCATAGTCTTTTCTTTGCTCTGAAGGAGCATTTTAGTTTTTACATGTCGTTGACATGAAAGCGTTAAAGATTCATTAAGCATTACTCTTGATAATCTGCGTGGTTCAATGACAAATTAGCTCAGTTCGCTCAGGCAACCATTCATTTAATATAAAACTTGACAAACTTTCGTATCCCACCACAACACTCTGCGGCCGCACGATGGACAATGGACATAGTTCTATGAGAAAACAATTAGATTTTTGACCCAAAATCGCCGGAGACCCCACCCCTACTCCACCACAGCACTATGCAAACACTTTGGATATGCAGTTCTATGACAAAATTTGTTCAACTTAGGGTTTTCGTTTGTTATCGAATCCCTTTTTAAGGGGGGGGGCGACTAAAATGGGGGTGCCCCAAATTTGTCTGATTGGCCTACTTTTTGGCGAAGTTAAACAGCATGGGTGTGGTCAAAAAATACTTGGTCGTTGGTTCTTAGCTTCCTTCCAGCCATGTGCAGCCGTCGCGTTTATGTGCCCGACCCCCCCTTTTTCACAACTACCAACATAATTAATTAAAAATCTCTGCTGAATTCAAGACCCAAGCTTCAAGCTTGTCATTGACAAATATCATTTGGCACATGTGCCCCTACCTGCGGAAAAATACTAGACGTCAGTATCTTGTCTGCATC
The DNA here is from genome assembly GCA_030248195.1 of Trissonchulus latispiculum. Classification (NCBI taxonomy): domain Eukaryota; kingdom Metazoa; phylum Nematoda; class Enoplea; order Enoplida; family Ironidae; genus Trissonchulus; species Trissonchulus latispiculum. Next base: position 30,632 of record JASAND010013601.1, read on the forward strand.
TAAAAGAATTACTGTTCAAAGTTGAAGTTAAGGCAAAATTTTGAAAACTTTTGGCTAACGAAAGGATATATTTCGTCACTGGTGCGAGCTATAAGGCTGTAATTTGGCATACAGAGGCCCTATAGAAGTACTCATTTGTGCAAATGGCAAGAAATTCTGCCGAGTGAAAAAATTTTTATGTCAACTTTAATCTTCAAAAATTGCCAAAATCGCCGTTTTCAGTCTGGCGGATCCTATGTAAAAGCTTTCTGCAGCCATAGAAGTAGCAAACCTTCACTAATCGAGCTGAAATCGTATGTGGGTGTGTTTTCAACCACGCTGAGTTCAAATATCTCAAAAAATCTTAATTTAAAAAAAATTGATTTTTTCGATTTCTGGGGTACTATTACCCAAAAAAGGCGATTTTGTCAATTTTTGAAGATTAAAATTGGCATAAAAGTTTTTCACTCGGCAGAATTTCTTGCCATTTGGCACAAATGAGTACTCCTATAGGGCCTCTGTATATGCCAAATTACAGCCTTATAGCTCGCACCAGTAATGAAATATTCCTTTCGTTAGCCAAAAATTTTCAAAATTTTGTCAAAACTTCAACTTTGAACAGTAATTCCCTTAGATGCAGATAAGATGCAGACCAAGGCCGCACCCAGGGGGGGCGGGTTCAAGGGGTCTAGACCCCCCCTTTTTGGGGTGACAAAATGGAAAATTTTTGCTATTTTTATGGCAAAAACTGCTATTTTTTAAAAAATTTTCGCGCCTTCGGCGCGATAATTCACTTTTTGCAAGAAATAAACGTCCAATGTACTGTTTTGGGACAAAAATGCAAAAATTCCTCAACTTCTGGGGGGCTCCGCCCCCCAGACCCCCCGTTGCCTTTTACCTTGGACCCCCCCTCTTTTCAAAATCCTGGGTGCTGGCCTGATGCAGACGTCTAGTATTTTTCCGCAGATAGGGGCACATGTGCCAAATGATATTTGTCAATGACAAGCTTGAAGCTTGGGTCTTGAACCCAGCAGAAATTTTTAATTAATTATGTTGGTAGTTGTGAAAAAGGGGGGGTCGGGCACATAAACGCGATAGCTGCACATTGCTGGAAGGCAGCTAAGAACCAACGACCAAGTATTTTTTGACCACACCCATGCTCTATAACTTCGCCAAAAAGTAGGCCAATCGGACAAGGTCGGGGCAAAAGTTTAGTCGCCCCCCCTTAATCTTGTTATTGTGTGTACTTGTGCTAAGATGCTTGCTGGCCAAAAAAACAATTGTTGTTCTTTGATACCAAATTTGACCACTTGAAAAATTTTATTTTTAACCCAAAATCGCCTAAGTATCCACCCCTCCCCCCACAACAGCACTCTAGAGCCACTATGGGTATGCGGTTCTTCGATTTTCGGAAGCAAAAGTAATTCGAGAGTGAGAAACGAAACGTAGTCGTCGTCGCCCAAGGCACCAATCATATTGCGTATCCATATTATGGAGAGCCTACACCTCTACGCTCAGCCTACAAAGGGAAGCTCAGAATAGGGAAATAAGACAGGTCCTCCCGGTCGGTAGCATAAGCTAAGGACAGGGGGTATCCAGCTTCGATATAACTGCAGATAAAAACGAAAAGGGGAATGATCAGCCATGCCCTGGGCTTATTCCAGTGGGTGGGGTGGCCCCCCATAAACACTCTCCCTCCAAAAAGTGGGTATATATACCCCTTTGGTATCAAAATTTGGAAATGAAGAAAATCACTCAGATGGGAAATTTCTTTCAAAAGTTTTCCGGCTTCACCGGAGATTCTTACTTAAGTTTTACCCTTTTCAACACTAAATGTGCTTATTTTTGCGATTAAAATCAACTTTCACAGTGCATGCTGGAAAAATAGCGCTATTTTTAGCATATTTTTCGAAACAATTTCGCCCCGCCCGCCCCAAAACCCCTTGCCCTTCGGTCTTTTTGGGGCCATCCAAGAAACAATCCCTAGAATAAGCCCAGACGTCCCGCAAAATTGGAACCCATCAACCCGTTGACCAGACGGATACCAGGGGAGCACCTGTGAGAATCTCCATTTGATGGGGTCTATGTCCACCGGATTTCCCACGGAGGCGGTTCCATTCCCCTCCCACCAGCCAAACGAAACGTTAACCACCAGAGACATATCTGTGTACCAATATATAAAAGGGAAGGGAGTCCCTTGCAATTTCACAAGAATATAGCTCGTTTTGGTGGTTTAGGCGACGGTCCACTACCAAAAGACAAAAATGTTTAAGATGGAATGCTGCTAAAAATAACTATATTAAGCCACAAAGTGGCAGAATAAACGTATGGATACTTATGTGCAACAATTTCTGAAACAAAATTAACACACTGCTAACAAAGTATATAAGTTGGTAGCTAACCATAACTAAATGAGCACAGCGCCCTGCAAGTCTGTACAAGAAAGCAAAGAAATGGTAGTAAGCCAGTTTTCCACGAGTCAGCAGTGGACTTCTGGATATAATCCCAGGATTGTTATAAGACTCTTGTCTTGAGGAAACACGATCTAACATATCTGTGCTAATGGTGGGATAATGAGTGTAACAAACTACCTAAACAAAACGTGCACAAACAAACCGAAATTGACTATGTCGCGTTAAATCAGCCGGCCAGTGTAACCAACTTGGTTTAACGTTAAATTAACTAGCCGATTGATTCAATGTTAAATTGACCGGCCTTTGCATTTTGACCTCTATTGTTCTCATCTATATGATAAATATGCCTATGTGTAAGCATGAGCGCACCCATGGGAGGGGTTTGGGGGGGGGGTGGTTTCGACTTCGCCTTTTGTCCGATTTATATATATATATATATCCCCCTGGAATTTTTGGGAAGAAAGCAAAAACTCAGTTATTTTCAACTAAAAATAGGAAAGCTTTTGCGTCGGCAGCCGTCATCTCCCTTTTAGAAATGTTTCTTGCCTGTGGCTCTATTCCAGCTCAAGTTTGTAATCTTTTTGCGACTGCGGCACCTTTCTTTGTATTTTAAATTTTAAAATTTTCGAGACTGTGGAGCTTTCGATTTAAATTTTTAGTTTGTTTCTGCGTGCAGAGCATTTGTGTCTAAAGTCAATTTTAATCTTTTTGCGCCTACGGTCCATGGGAATAGTAGCAATCTATAAGTATATGTCGTTTTACAAGTAACAAAAATGCTCCGCACAAAAGGGGATAATATGTGTGCTGGGCCTATGTCTATCCTTTAAATTCCGGTTGAGAAAGTAAAGGCATAAATCCGACACAGCAGCAACTTTTGGTGGATGGATCCATGGCGAAAGTTCTTCTGTTCGCTTCGGGCTTTCATTTGACACCAAATCTGACCACTTTTGAAAAAATCTATTTTTGACCCAAAATCGCCTAAGTCCCCGCCCCACCCGTCACCACAGCACTCTAAAGCCACTTTGGATACGCTGTTCTATGACAAAAGTTTCTCAGCTCACTTATAGCTCTCATCTGACACCAAATTTGGCCACTTTGACCCCCCCACCCGACTGACACTCAAACGGCAAACTGGATACCGGGAATGAGCTGGCCGCACCAGAAAACACAAATAGACAAAGTTTTGAGAGGCCACGTAAAGCCTAATATGGACCTCCAGGAAGCGGTTTCCGACTTGACCCTCCCGACGGCAAAGTAGAACCAGCCCAGCAAAATAGGTACGTCGGACAGCAAAGCGGATGCCGGGAATGAGCTGGGCACACCAGAAGCCTCCTACAGACAAAGCTTTGAGAAGCCAGGTAAAGCCTACTATGGACCTCCAGGAAGCGGTTTCCGACTTGACCCTCCCGACGGCAAAGGAACTAGCCCAGCAAGATGGGTGGGTCTGACGGTAAAACTGACTGCGGGAATCGATTCTCCGTGCCAGAAAACCATTGTATGGAAGATTTTGAGCTTTCATAGTTGAATAGATAGCGAGAAATTCGATTTTTCATTTCTCGCCATTTTTGACGGGCCACTGTGGTCGCTAGGGAAGTGATAGAGACTAGCAACCTGAACCGTTAGTTAGTTCAATATATGTAAATTTCTGAATATAAAAAGAAATCAGCTCCAGCTCGTAACGTTAGACCTGAGCCACGACCACAAAAATGGTCACTTTTCGCTCTGAGCCGACTTTGTGGCGCCACTGTTACAGTGAAAAAAGATACGATTCTTAAATTCTTTAGAGGGTACTACTAGATATTATAGCCCTTTAGGTTGGCCCATCGCTGCAGTTCACGTGAAAGCGGCGAACATTATGTATATTACAATACAACCATCAAATAGGAGAAACCGGAAAAAACATCGCCGCCATAACCGGTCCGGGGTGCAACTTTTTAACGGCAAGTGACACGGGGCTGAAACTTCCCAGATATACTATACTCGATGTGCTCTACCATTTGCGCATGAAATCTACGCAGGATCTGCGCAGGATTTTGCGCAGCGTCTGCGCAGCTTATTTTATACTGTCTCCAGCCACTTTTCACACATATTATAGGGGTCGCTGCCGCGACCCCTATAATATACGCTATACCGTGGCAAAACTGAGGAAAATCTAAGATAATGCTGACTGACGAAACCATTTTTTAATGTTGTACAAAAATAGGGGTCATGGTGAAAATCTTCAAAAGTTTAATAAATCTGGCCACTGTTTGAAAACCACGAGAATAAGGGGGGGGTGGGGGGCGGTTGCCCCAAACTTTCGCTTTCAACTTAGCATTTAAAGCTATAAACGATAGCATTTAAACGTATCATCTTTTAATTATTGAACTACAGTAGCCTGCACCAGAAGGGTATAACATAACACTTGATGAACGTCAAGTTGACGATTATTGTAAACAATTCGCCCTTTTCGGCAAAGTTCGCGAATGTCGCAATTCGCTCGCGAAGTATCGTGAACTTCGAGATTTCGTCAAGTGTTTCCCTTCTCGTGAAGGGGATATTACTGTACAGTACCACTACAAAGAGAATGCACACAAATCCAGTGCCTACGTTACTTGACAAGATCCAATGAATCTAAATAACGGCATTGTGAAAGAATAACCCATAGAATCAATAAAGACATCTGGAACAAATTTCCACAACGCTTCACAACCTAGCAATAGACCTCCCACACTTTGTCCCAGCAGTGTGAAGTATGGGTAACGTTCAGCTTCAACCTGAAAAATAAACACACATATTGTGCCATCTAAGGCAACAAAAATTTTAACGTTTAAGGTCTGGCTTTTTCCTACAGGGGGGGGGGGGTGGCCCCCCCGAATTTCGTTTCCCCCCAGACTTGGGTGGCCCCCCCAGGATTCGGGCCTTCCCTCCCCCAGAACTTTAAAGTGCCCGGAAAAACAGGGTTTTGAGGGTTAATTTTGAAAAATTTTTCCGGCTTCGCCGGATTTTTACACATTTTTATTTTAAGCTTCAATTGAGGTTGAAAATAATTAATTAATAATTAATTAAAAATAGTAATATTTTAGCTCAGCAGCAAAAAATAGCTATTTTTACATATTTTGAAAAATTTTTCTTCCCCCCCAGACCTGGGGGGAGGAGCGCCCCCCAGACTTCCCCCCCAGAAATTTTTGCCTAAGAAAAAGCCAGAAGGTCTACGAGAACTGCGGGTAGGCTACACCCATGCCGGACACAGTCTTCGATTGCAATCTCCCATGGGATTAAAAGCGAACAATATAATGCCAGATATAGTCAGGATCCCAAAAAAACCAGTTGACAGTTTTTTGCTCCAAACTTTTGCAGGGTGACGTGGGACAGCCCAACTAGGGTGTATACGCATAGGGCTCGGTCCGACACATATGCCCACCTATAGCCCCTAGCCTGCCTCCCTGGCAATCCTGGTAATTAAAAAATTTTGGTGATTTTTTTTGGGAACGATTCCCAAAAAAAGAACCAGCGTTCCCAAATAAAAAACCACCCTCTTTACTAATGGCAGAGAAGAGGCAGGGCAAATCTAATATTACCTATATATAGCCCATAACCGAATAATACTACACGCTACTTGGTGGAGCCCAAGGGTATAGCCTGGGCACGGCAGCCCACTTAGACTACCTTGGATCACCATGACATGGTGAGTCTGGAGGTGTAAGTTCCGATAACTTTTCTTTGAGCGGCAAACGCCTTAAGCCGAAGTTTATAGCAGATTTGGCACCCTTTTAACGTGTATTTTCTTTAAGTACACTATAAAACAAGTAATAAAAATGCTCCTCTGGAGCATGAAAAAAGTAATATGGGTGATGGTGAGGTTGCAAAATCAAGAGAGGACTAGTCTTAAAAATGCTTAATATGGGGCTAGGTTCAAAAATAGAAGAGGACTAGGTTGTGAGCGAATTAATATGGGCACAGCTTCGCCGAACAACCCATATTCGCGGTTTTTAAATGTAAATGATTATGCATATCCACGATACATTTAGTTTATTGTTCATAAATAATCTACAGCTACGGTATGTGTTCGAGCTTTGTTCGAACTTTTATTTTAGCAAACGCTTTCTTCGATAAATTCTTTATACTAACCTGCGCAATTTACGTATATCTATTTATACGGAAAATTTATATTCAAGAATAATTTAGGACTCTCCGACGATCTTCTGTTTCCCCCTGACTTGGACCAATAGCTTTAGCATAGCCTTACATCTCTCCTAGTAGTAGATCCTGCCGTAGTTCAACACAACAAAATTATGATAATTTACGTATATATTCCTAGCTAGTCTAACAGTGCATGCAAACAGCTATATTCAATGAGTATTCAACGTTTAAATTTTTTATTGACTGACATTGATAGCTCTAAGTTAAGACGAAACGTGAAATCCCGCGAATATGGGTTGTTCGGCGAAGCTGTGCCCATATTAATTCGCTGACAACCTAGTCCTCTTCTATTTTTGAACCTAGCCCCATATTAAGCATTTTTAAGACTAGTCCTCTCTTGATTTTGCAACCTCACCATCACCCATATTACTTTTTTCATGCTCCAGAGGAGCATTTTTATTACTTGTCCTTCTGTCATTTTAAAGGTTCCCTTTCCAGCAGTGAGCTAACGCAGATAAGGAGCTTGAACAATGCAATAGGCAGGTCAAATGTGAGCAAATGGGCTTTCATTTGATACCAAACATGACAGGGTTTTTTTTTGAAAATCGGACCTGCGTAAATTTTGCGTATTTTTGTTTTCGAGTGCGTATTTTTAATTTCGACTGCGTAAAATTACAAAAATCGCTTCTCAACGTTATAAAAGCTATAAACGCATTTAGCGTCGAATTAATGCTGTTTTAAGAGTTTTAAACAACGTTAGGAATCTTAGCTTGAGTTAAAATTGCGTGCTCTCTCTGTGGTGTAAGAGTATGAATGAATAGGTGACGAAAAATATATAGATACGCAGGGGGTCTGGGGGGCTGGGGTCTGGGGGGCGCAGCCCCCCAGAAGTTGAAGAAAATTTCAAATTTCGGAGTAAATTTGCTCTTAAAACTTTGACTTCTTTGCCTTGAACAGTTTAATAGTTAAGCCAATATTTGGTTAGACAAACAGAGTTACCGTTCCCTTGATTGAACACATAATATAAGATTTTAATTTATATACTATATCAAATCAAATATAGAAAGAAAGTATCGCATGGTACAACGTAGGCTTAGGCAGAAAGTATAATCAACTGTAGACGGAGGGAAAATCGAAGAGCTATGCGGGGGGTCTGGGGGGCGGCAGCCCCCCAGAAGAAACCAGAGCCCAAACTACGGTAAATTGTCTCAAGAAATTAATTTAGAGCACTCTAGAAATTCCTACAACCGAATTTTTCGGCTGCGTATTTTGGTGCGTATTTTTGTTTTTGACTGCGTATTTTTAAGCTCGACTGCGTAAATACGCAGTATTTTACGCAAAAAAAAACCGTGAAACATGACCACATTTGAAGACTTTAATTTTGACCTGCACCGGACCCACAGTGGGTGGGGCACCCGCCCGCAGATCAATGGGGCCACTTTTTGTGGGTGGCATAATGACAAAAGTTGATCGCCTCGCCAAGGGCTTTCATTTGATACCAAACTTGACCACTTTTGAATACTTTCATTTTTGACCTGCACCGGACCCACAGTGGGTGGGGCACCCACCCGCAGATCAATGGGGCCACTTTTTGTGGGTGGCATAATGACAAGTTGATCGCCTCGCCAAGGGCTTTCATTTGACACCAAACTTGACCACTTTTGAAGACTTTCATTTTTGACCCACACCGGACCCACTGTGGGTGGGGCACCCACCCACAGGTCGGTGGGGCCAATTTTTGTGGGTGGCATAATGACAAAAGTTGATCGCCTCGCCAAGCGCTTTAATTTGATACCAAACTTGACCACTTTTGACGACTTTCATTTTTGACCTACACCGGACCCACTGTGGGTGGGGCACCCACCCACAGGTCGGCGGGGCCAATTTTTGTGGGTGGCATAATGACAAAAGTTGATCGCCTCGCCAAGCGCTTTAATTTGATACCAAACTTGACCACTTTTGAAGACTTTCATTTTTGACCCACACCGGACCCACAGTGGGTGGGGCACCCACCCACAGGTCGGTGGGGCCACTTTTTGTGGGTGGCATAATGACAAAAGTTGATCGCCTCGCGAAGGGCTTTCATTTGATACCAAACTTGACCCCTTTTGAAGACTTTCATTTTTGACCTACACCGGACCCACAGTGGGTGGGGCACCCACCCACAGGTCGGTGGGGCCACTTTTTGTGGGTGGCATAATGACAAAAGTTGATCGCCTCGCCAAGGGCTTTCATTTGATACCAAACTTGACCACTTTTGAAGATTTTCATTTTTGACCCACACCAGACCCACTGTGGGTGGGCGCTGCGGGTCAGGGGTCACATCCACCGACCTCCGCAGTATGCTCATCGTTTTCAGCGACCCCGATTTACTATATACGGGTACCACCCCGAGGCCGAAAAACGCCATTTTTAGTGAGTTTTAGGCCATTTCTAGTAAAAGTGGGACTTAGAAACTTTTCGCCCAAATAGGCCAAAAAAATGCAAAGTTTGGGCCCATCTCCTGAAAGCTAGGGAGCAAAATTAAAAAATCCCCCTCGTTACTTTATGCACCCCTACTGGTAATTTTCAAAAAAAGATACTAGACCTCTCCAGCTTCTACCCAGTTCTAGAAAAGTGTGACCAAAATTTGCGAAAAATAGCGAAAGTCCGACTTTGGGACCTTGGCACAGAGCCAAAATTGGCCAGGTGCCAAAATGACCAAAAAAAGGTAGCATGGGGGGATCCTGTCTACCAACATATAATAGTAGTATTGTGCCAAAATGCCCACATCGTTCCAACACTTCGCCGTAAAATGCATTTCCAATAAGCGTTATTTACTCAGAAAAAAAAAACAAACGCACGGTAACTATCGCCTAGTGCAAAAATTCGAAGTTTCGAATTCGAACCAAAAGTATGGTGGTACTTGTAGTACTACTCGAGTTGTTTACGATGGTAACCTTTTTACCACTCCCGGACCTCTAATTAGCTGGCACCAGGCCAACACGGTCTCCAGGGGGCCGCGCAGACGCCTTTACACCCATATTATGTAGGGGCGCTATCGCGCCCCTACATAATTTCTGAGGACTTACCTGTAACAACAGTCCACATCCCCAACTTGGACTCCCGGGGACCTAGGCCAAGTTGGGGGACTATCACCAAAACTCCACCAAAACAACTGAAATTTTGCGTAGAACCGCTTTATAACTAGGAAAACGCGTTTCCAGCGTGAATTATGCTGTAAATATCAGTTTTTATCCAAGTTCAGTACTTCAAGAGACCAACTTGGGTCCGGACCAGGTTCAGGCTGTCTGAGCCAGTCAAATCACCTCAAAGATTCCAAATATATATAAGTTATTACGGTGTTTTTTGGGGTAAAAAACAAGAGAAGCAAGGTAAGTGATCCTTACCATCGCCAAAAGCAACCGTGGTATCAAACTTATAATTTCCAGTGCCGTCAGATAAAGAACTATTGGTTCGACCGGCAGCCATAGCCAACAGAAATGAAACGAAATAAATTAAAAATATAATATTAAGAATAAAATTAACAAAGGCCTAAATTAGGCAAAAAACATACACGTAAACGGTGATGTATAAATAGGATGGAAAGTGAAGCATATATATATATATATATATATATACAAGTAGGAAAAATGCTCCTTGCAGTCGCATGAAAAAGTTAATATGAGCTATGATGGTCAACATTTAAATGTGTCAAGGACAAGATTTAAAATGTTTAATATGAGCCAACATCTAAATAAGTAGAGGACAAGATGTAAACGGCTAATATGAGCCGCTACGTTTCTCTTGGGCTCATATTGACGCTCATTTAGCTTTTGCTTACTTTGAATACAACATTGAAATGGCTTGTATGAATAACGACGCATATAAACATTAATTTTGCAAAGCTGTTAGTAAATGTTTTCTTCTCCACCGCTACACCTAAGTACACATTTAAGGCCACCATATAAGTCAACAAAACGAAACCGAAGTCCAATCTAATGAAGAAACGAAAATCTGGAACTTACACATGTTGTGAAATCTTGAGAAATCACAATTGAAGTTATCGTCACAATCACCACATTAATTCAATATTCCCAAGCCAATCAAGTCGTTTATAAACACTGATGCTTATATATATATGCCAACCGTAAACTGTATATACGTTTGCCATTTTAGTCGCGTCAATATGAGCCCAAGAGAAACGTAGCGGCTCATATTAGCCGTTTACATCTTGTCCTCTACTTATTTAGATGTTGGCCCATATTAAACATTTTAAATCTTGTCCTTGACACATTTAAATGTTGACCATCATAGCTCATATTAACTTTTTCATGCGACTGCAAGGAGCATTTTTCCTACTTGTCCTCTGTCTAGTTTTTGGGAACGCTGCCATAACTGTGGCAGCAGCATTCACAAATTCTACCAGTGAATTCCCCATGCCCAATAAGCTTTGCATACAAAATATCAGACTTTCAGGTATCTCCAGTAGCTTGAACCATGAACCAGTTGAACCAGATCTGGCCAGCCATGGGTTGGATCACCAAAGTTACACCACCAGTGAATTCCCCATGCCCAATAGCCTTTGTATGCAAAATTTCAGCCTTCCAACTAAGCTTGAACCAGGAACTGGTTCAATTTTGAACCAGTTGAACCAGATCTGGCCAGCCATGGGTTGGATCACCAAAGTTACACCACCAGTGAATTCCCCATGCCCAATAACCTTTCTATGCAAAATTTCAGCCTTCCAACTATCTCCAGTAGCTTGAACCAGGACCTGGTTCAACTTTGAACCAGTTGAACCAGATCTTTTGAAGGCATGCCAATATGAGTCTATTTGGCATGCACTCATATTGGTGCGTGTACAAACTTGTCTTCTGCACTTTCCAACCTCACCAGACTCATATTAGCATTTTACATGCTTGTCTTGTTCTTAATTTACAACCGACAATATTTAGCATTTTACATGTTCCATGTTGACTCATATTAATTTCTTTGCTCTTTAGGAGCATTTTTATTTCTTGTTTATCCACCTTTTACATGTCGTTGACATAAAAGCGTTAAAGAATTATTAAGCATTATATATGCATTAAATACTCAGACTCACGTGTGTGGTTCTATGGCAAATTGGCTCAGTTCCACCCTGACACCCCTCACACCAGACCGCTCCACAGCAAGTTAGGCTAAGTGGTTCTATGATAAAAGCTTAGTTTTCCCCCACCCCTACCCCAGCACAGCACTCTTTCTACAGCCACTTTGAGCATGCACTTTTATGAGAAAAGTTGTTCAGCTCACTTGAGGCTTTCATTTGGTACCAAATTTGACCACTTTTGAAAATTTTGATTTTCGACCCAAAATCGCCTAAGTACCCACCCCGTACCCCAGCACAGCACTCTACAGCCACTTTGAGCATGCACTTTTATGAGAAAAGTTGCTCAGCTCACTTGATGCTTTCATTTGGTATTAAATTTGACCACTTTTGAAAATTTTTATTTTCGACCAAAAATCGCCTAAGACCCCACCTCTACCCCAGCACAGCACACTACAGCCACTTTGAGCATGCACTTTTATGAGAAAAGTTGCTCAGCTCGCTGAGGGGTTTCATTTGGTACCAAATTTGACCACTTTTGAAAAATTTCATTTCTGACCCAAAATCGCCTAAGTCCCCACCTCTACCCCAGCACAGCACACTACAGCCACTTTGAGCATGCACTTTTATGAGAAAAGTTGCTCAGCTCGCTGAGGGGTTTCATTTGGTACCAAATTTGTCCACTTTTGAAAAATTTCATTTCTGACCGAAAATCGCCTAAGTCCCCACCCCACCCCACCACAGCACTCTACAGCCACTTTGAGCATGCAGTTCTATGACAAAAGTTACTCAGCTCGCTGAGGGCTTTCATTTGATACCAAATTTGACCACTTTTGAAAATTTTCATTTTTGACCACATGACCTCCCACCGACGTGACCCTCCAGATGGCAAAGTGGAACCACCACAGCAAGATGGGTGGGTCCAACGGCAAAAGAGATGCCAGGAATGAGCTGGGCGCACCAGAAAACCCTTATAGGCAATGTTTTGAGAGGCTATGTACAGTTCTATATGGTGTTCCCGGAAGTCGGTACCGACCGGACCCTCCAGACGGCAAAGTGGAACCAGCACAGCAGGATGGGTGGGTCCAACGGCAAAACGGACACCGGAAATGAGCTGGGCGCACCAGAAAACCCCTATAGACAATGTTTTGAGAGGCTATGTACAGTTCTATATGGTGTTCCCGGAAGTCGGTACCGACCGGACCCTCCAGACGGCAAAGTGGAACCAGCACAGCAAGATGGGTGGGTCCAACGGCAAAACGGACACCGGAAATGAGCTGGGCGCACCAGAAAACCCCTATAGACAATGTTTTGAGAGGCTATGTACAGTTCTATATGGTGTTCCCGGAAGTCGGTACCGACCGGACCCTCCAGACGGCAAAGTGGAACCAGCACAGCAAGATGGGTGGGTCCAACGGCAAAACGGACACCGGAAATGAGCTGGGCGCACCAGAAAACCCCTATAGACAAAGTTTTGAGAGGCCAAGTAAAGCCTACTATGGACCTCCCGGAAGCGGTTACCGACCTGACCCCTCAGACGGTCAAGTGGAACCAGCCCAGCAAATTGGGTGAATCGGGCAGCAAAACTGATGGCGGGAATGGATTCGCCGTCCCCAAAAACTTTATATGCACGATTTGAGAAGTCTATCTTGAAAAATAAGCGAAAAAACTAAGTTCAAAGTCGGACCCAACATTCACCAACTTTGGCGGGCCACTGTGGCGCTGTGGCGCAACATATCAAAAATCCGACTTCAAACGTCATAATCCGGATATATGTCCTTATCAACCATATATAACTTGTCTGGTTTGTATTTGCACAAAGAGCTGGAAAGAAGCTAATCCCAGGCATACTTTTGGCCATTTCGACGTTCTGAGCCGACTTTGTGGCGCCACTGTGGCGCTGCGGCGCACTGTGGCGCGGCGGTGACCACATATATCGAAAGTCACTAACCTATATATATTGATGATATACCGCAATAGGTGTCTGAACGTCGCTACATTCTGTGAAAGAGGCTACAAAATGGTGACATACAAGGGTAAAACGGAGACACCGGAAAAAAAAAACATCGCCGGCATAACTGCCGGCGGGTGCAACTTTTTAACGGTAGGTGATAGGGGGATGAAATTTTCCAATTATACTAAACTCGACACGGACTTTCTTTTGCGCACAAAATTTGCGCAGGATCTGCGCAGAAATCTGCGCAGCCTCTGCGCAGCGCCTCTGAAGGCTGTCATTGGGGCGTTTTGACTCATATTATAGGGGTCGCTACCGCGACCCCTATGATAATTCAGTTATGCCAGTTTGAGATGTTATTTTTGTTTTGAATCATCTGTTCTGCACACGGACGCCAGTAAAACTGATCCAGACCCTGCCCTGCCGTGTCCGGATCGAGTAACAGGACCCGAAAGCCAACTTTGCTCTGTTAGCAGCTCCAGATAGGTATATACGCTCTGCACTGACAGCTGGTCAAACTTGACAAACGTGTACCAAGCAAGAGTACATAATAACTAAGAGTGTGTCAAGTTCTTAGTTATTAGGCTCGCGCTCGGTTATTTGGACTCAGTTAGTCCAAAGTGGGACTGCTGCTAGTTTCAGCGCACAATCATAGCATGCAAATTGCTTTGAAGTGATGGGTCTGATTTGTGGGGGGTTCAGCTATTATCGTGCAGATCATGCCGCAAGCCTAATGACTGAGAACATGGCGATATCCTAGAAAATATTTACTCTTGCGTGTATACCTACATAGTGATCGCTCCAAGAATGAGGAGGCAATTCTCTGCGCATAGCTCGCCGTATGTTTACGTTTACACAAATTTGGTCTACTACGAACACCAACGTGGAGAGGCCCAGTTGTTAGCGTGCATTGTGCCTGAACCTGCTGTTTGGTTGTCACGTTATCTTATTATGTACTCTTAATGTGATATAATGCAATCTGCAGTACTCTGTTGAGCCCTACATGTCTGTTGATCCTGTGTGACGTATTAATGCTCATCTTGTATTGTATACTTCTGTGCAACTTCATGTAATTTATGAACGGTTGTACTAATATGTGTTCCAAAAATGTTTTTAAAGAAATTTCTGTATAAAATATGTGCTCGTAAAAGTAAAAGTTTTTATTTGCAACCTTTCTGTCGTTGGTCTTACCATTAAGAAATTTATAGGGCCGGGCCGCGTATTTAGATAGTGTACGTGCGTGTCGGGCCGGGACAGACCTGGATTTGCTGTTCCGGGGTCCAAAATAAGATTTCTTCTTTATTGTGAAGCTAATCTTACTCTGATGTATTTAGTAAAAATTTGCCAGACGAATTTTCACAGAGTTATTTTCGTATGAATTGCTAATCTCAACCCGGTTTGGTCAATGGAATTGGCTTCACGTTCATCCCCCCCTTTTTTAACATTGCTCTTGAGGGTTAGGTTAGGTTAGGCTTATTTCTAAGCATTCCACATCAATAGTATATCGAAATTATTTGTATCATTTTTTCAACATGGTGTCTCAATCCAAGCAACTAAATATACGTATATACGTAGTATATCTTGGTTGGCGGAGAAGATGTGTTTACCAATTGAGAGGCGGCTAATCCTCTTCCCCTGCTGAACTATATAACGACTAACTTCCAAAACGGCTTTTAAATACACTAAGCCCTGTTAAAATAATTTTAGGATTGAATAAATGATGAGAGAGATGTAATCTTTTCGAAAGTTGCAAATGTGCGAGGCACTAGCACGTACAGTGCAGATCAGCCTAGTGACCAATGGCGAATCCAGGATTTCGGTGCGGTTCCCCGTTTCTTAAGTTCCCCGCAGGAGTCAAAGAAAATTTCTTTTTGCAGTAAAATCTGTCTTTAAAATAAAATTTTTGATTTTTTGCATTTTGAAGAGCAAGGAAAATGTTTTTAAAAGGTTACACATTTTTTGGGCAAAATGGAAAATCTCAACGAAAATTCGGATGCCTAGCAAGCTTTTTCTTCAAAGACACTTAGCATTAGCACAGTAGCATAGCTTAGCATAGTATTAGCCAAAAGACAAAAACTCTGCGAAATATATAAAACTAAATATAAATGTAACCCTTTCTGGATAATCAACAATAACAAACCTATCCTTGATACCTTAACACACTTAAACAAAAAGAAAGCAGCAAAAACAATAAATACTTTTGACTTCACCACACTATACACTAATCTAGGACACAGGACAATAAACACAGCAGTTTCTGAGCTAGTAAAGGACCTTACATTCCAAACTGCATATAAGAAATGATAAAATATACTGGGGTAACGGAGAACCTAAATTCACTACTATAAACCCACAAGAAGTGATAGATATGTGTAATGGACTCTGTCAGATCTGGACTGGATTTCTCTGTATTGGAGGGGGTCGTGTCTCCAATAAACTTTTGCTTGGTTCGGGGTCGTTTGCAGTTGGTTAGGGCTTCTAGAATAGACTAGGCTAGACTAGACTAGATCTGATCAGGATCCAAGACACGAGTCAAGGTCGGCACGCAAAGATGAATCTTCGCTTAGATTGAAGCACCGGCTGTAGTGGTATGCTGACAACCAGGGCTCAATAGCTGACCTGAAACGGGGTCTAAAGGGGTGAGTTCGTTTTAGGCAGGGGAATCGGGATTTATAGTCTCAATGGGCGACTATCAGTTCAACTCTAACCTCAATACGGATAGAGTTGGGGATCTCTGAAACGTACACGAAAGCCGAAGCAGCTAAAAAGGATAATTGTTTATTATTACAAAGTAGACACACAGGATTACTAAATTCCAGCAGACAATGATTCACCGCAGTTATGGTTTTACAATCAACGGTAATACACAATACTGTCTGCCAGAATTGCCTTCTAGCTTTGGTTTGACTGGTACTTTCGCGATTAGGGCTGGTTATCCGGTTTCGGGGTCGTTACAGTGCAATCTTCAGGTTTATATACCCACTCTAGTGCTGGTGTAGGTTAATTAACCCGGTATCCTATATGCTTTCTCTCAACTCAACTCTTAGGCTCTTGGCTAGCCTCTACGGTGACTCTGTCCCTTACAGTAACTCTTGGGACTACACACACAAGTTATGCTAATTAACAACTGTTTATAATCCGAATCGGGTGGGAGCGAGGTTGGCTTTGCTCTGGCGTCTCCGTGTAATTGACTGCCCAGAATAACTGAATTTCGAGAAGAGTTCCGGTCTCTGAAATGGATAATGACAGTTACAGGCTAGGAGAGTGTCGGTTATTGTCGGAAAGGTCGGATCGGCTTCCTCAGATAATTATCTCAAAGTTAATACCAGATACTGAACTAGACTGTCAATTGTTTCAGATGGCAATTCCGGTGGTAAGGATCAGGATGTAAGCGGTACCACTTTCACTGAGCATGATTCTTTTAAAGTTCAAACGTAGACCGAATTGTTTTGGTTTCAAAAAGGTGACCCAACAGTGAAACAGGCAGCTCTCTTCGTCTCCGCTATACGCTACGCCTCAGACTGCACCAAAATGCATCCAACAAGTACCTAATCAGATATTCCAACTGGGTTGACTGGACAGATCTCCAACAGATATAAAGAACCAGGATCTCCTTCCGGATCCACTGAACTACTGATACTGACAAGAACGACTGGACAGGGCAAGATACTGACAAATAGACCACAATGAGCTTCTCCAACTAGACAGACTGGTAGACTGATTCCAGTAGCGACGGGACGCGCTTCCAGCGGAGAGACTGAACGGCTACCTGAATCAAATGGGTTAAAACCCATTAGAAACAGAGGTGGTGGGGATTAGAACCCCAGCAACTATTGTCCGGACCGATTGGCTTTCACGTGTGGGTTCAGGACCCGGATTGTGTATTGCGTAACGTGTAATGTGTTATTTTATAGTTTTAGGTGGAAAACGGACGAAACTTGACGTTTTTGAAGATCAAACGGACGCAGAGGACCAAGCTTGGGGCCGTTCCGGCCTACTTGGTTAAATATGCAAATGAGGCTCTGGTCGAGCCTCTCACGGGCATGGAGTCACGCAGGCACTACTCAGCATTTACTGTAAACCTAAACTACAGCTAAACTGACCTAATCTAAATATTACGTATTACCCAGTATATGAGGAGTAACCTATCTGTTATAACTGACGACTAATATTAAATAAAGCCCAAATCTGGCCACTTAAACAGGATACTGTTACGTACTTCCGATTATTACTGATTACTACCGACTATAGACTACCTGATACTAACTGAGACCTATTTCATATTCTACAGGCCTAACTAGACATGACAACGACAATGATAACCCTAACCTGGGTTGGTAACCTACCATTGGGTACCTAGGACATATTATCGCAATTATGCAAAGGAGGTTACCAACCTTCTTAACCTGGGCCTAGAAACCTAACTGGACAAAGGTGAATTGCCCCTTTCTTGCAGAGGGCCCGCACCTTGAAGCAGGCGACCTACGCGGGTCCCTGGGGGTCGATCTACAACCGGATTTCACCTACTAATGACGACTAACAATTATTAACAAACCTAACTAACACTACACTATTAACCGCTATTACTGGTACTAATTATAATTACTAGCACTAACTATAACTACTAAACTGACTAACACCTAATTAAACTATTAGTTTTAACCTAACCTAACTGTTTGTAATGCCCTAATTGTTATGCCTAACTACTGCTTAATATTATTGTTTAACTAACTATTTCCCTACGGACTACACTCAAGACCTCCGCGAGGGGTTTACATGAGCAGTCCCATTCATACAGTTATTGACACGCAGCAGACGTAAACGTAATTCCATTCATACAGATTCACACACACTAGCATTCTACTTTCACACGCTCATTTAGACAGTAGACACACACAGACAGTCGTAACTATACTATTTCACGCATACAGTTTCAGTCACACAGTCACAGTCACTTACACAATTATTCAATCACAATTACGCAACATTCACACTTTACGCATACTTGACTTCTCTCACAACCTCAGCTGGAGGGATTTACGTGAGGAGCCGCATTCATACGACACAGTACAATTTACGGTCCTATCAGTACTAAAATGGGGCTAATTCCCAAGATACTAGCCTAACTAAATCATATAACTAGCTATAGTTGCGTGGAGATGCCATATATTTCGGGAATGGCCTAGGAATGGCCATTCCCACGTGATCATCCGTGCGTGTACTTTTCTTTGTTTTGTGTGTGTAAAAGCCAACGGGGACAATAATTGCTGTCATAGCAATTATTATGAAAAATGTGCTAAGGACAGCTTTAATTAAGGGAAGCCGGTATTTCCCAGTTAACGCCTTAACAATGATTAGATTAAACGGTATTTAAAAGTTGAGTGTTCAGCTTTTAAGATGTTTTTAAACAACCTCATGTTTTAATCCGGCAATTGTTACAAAACACAACAAGGTTATGACAGTGGATTTGAATTTGTAACGAAAACACATGGCCGGCAACTCGAGTTGCCGGCTATGGGGATTGTGGGGGACCTAACCTGAAAGACCTACTCCCGGGGAGTGGCCTAACTCCCCTTCCTCAAGGCGGGTAGGTGAGGGTCCTCCCCTAAAACTGACTACCCAAGTTTGTGTCGTTTTTGGGAGCTGAAAGTGGCTTTTATAGTGAAAAACTGGAAGATTAGAAAGAGGGGTAAAAGGGTGGATTTAATTGGGTTTTTGAGCAGAATAACCCATGTTATTTTTAAAGATGGGTTGGGCCGAAAAAGGGGCCGTTTTAGAAAAGGACAGAAACGGGAAAAGTTAATGAGTTTAAAGCCTTTTTTTGACGGGGTCTGCGAGGTTCGACTGCTCGCAGACCGGTTGAGAAAAAACATAAGAACCTGATTAAAAATTACCCCAGAGGGTGGGGCGAAAGGCCCGCACCCTCACAAATGCAAGTACAAACAATGCAACTAAGGGGCGCTCGGCCCAAAAAGGCAGAAAAATGGTCTTCCGGGGTCCAAAGACCCCGGGTAATGTGTGAGAGTGGAGGGACCCGGGGACCGCCTTTCAGGCATAAGGGTCCCCGGGTCAGAAGCAGTGCTCCCCGTGAGCCGTCCGAAGACATATGGGCTCACGGGGGCGGCCAGATCGTGAGTGCCTGGCCGGCAGTAGCTGAAATAAAAACCCTAAAGGGAATTGGGGGGAAGGGGAGAGGTGCTATAGTCCAGGCCTCCGTATAATTGGCGCAAGACACACCTCTCCCGGATACATACGGACAAAAATGGGGATGAAAGTACAAGCTAAAGTTTCTAAGGGGAGAGAGCAACCTCTCTCCCCGACTGCCAGCCAAGCACTGACTGCAAACTGCTAATTGCAGTCGAGACCCCGTCGGGGGGGCTGGCCTTTCAGCTTCTGATAGCTGATTGGCTGTTTCGAATGATCACGCTCTTGTTATTGGGCTACCGAGTCGTGACCTACGGTAGCCCACAGGCGCGTCTGGCGGCTGGAGAACCCCCAAATTTATGGGAACAGATGACCCCTAATTCAGACAGAAAGGAGGCCAAAGGCCGGATTTTAAGTATCAAGTTTTAGGGGTCTCTGCTGGGGCCCATAAATCTGGAGTAAACAGAAACTCCAATCTTTTCAAGAAACTTGGTCCTCCAGCGGCCAAGACAAAGGGCTCCCTTTGCTTAACAGAAAGCAAAGGGACCTCACCTGTTTGGTCCATCAAGGACCCAGGAGAAGAAGAAAGACGAAAACAAATCACGTAATAACTAGGTACCTAAGTAAAGATATAAAACTAATAATACAAACCTACCTAGTATTACTAACAATTACCTATTACTAACAACTTAAGTACCTAACTACCTACTATTATTGTTATATCTGTATATTTGTATGTATTATTGTCTACCTATATTTGTATACCGAGTAGTGCAAAGACTGTATTCAGCCTTTTAGGGGTGGGAGGTCAGCGGTGACCCTTATAAGGTCACTATTGTGTGACCTACGTGAATGAATGCATGAATGGCATTCGTTCACGTAAGGTCTGGGAGCTTTCTACGCTCTCCAGACAGACTGACGGGCGGTGAAAGATAAAAGGCCGACCCGTAAAAGGGAGAAGAAGGAAGGGAGGAGTTAAATAACTCCCTTAAGAATGGAATTAGAAGCAAAACGCAGAGTTTTAGAATGTGTAATTAACTTGTACTTTTTGTTGTTTCAGGAATTAAAAGAAGGACTGTGTTAATATTGTGTAAATGTTCTTGTTTGTTGTGCAAATGTAGGAATAAGATGAATAATAATGTGTTTTCCTGTTATTTAGGGGGATTTATGCCAAGATTGGCAATTACGCAACGCTGACAGGAGGGTGACAAAGGCAGGGACATTAAAGGGGGTCTCAAATACCCGCCCTTGCGCAAGACTGACGTAATAGGGGTTTGTGCTAATATGGGAGGCCTCAATACGGCCGTCCCACACACGTACAGGAAGGGCAAAAGGTCAAAGGTTCGAATCCTTGCACTAAGAGTTGAGATAGACTAGTTAATTGTGCATATTTTAGACAATTCTACCACTTAATAAGTTCACTAATTAATATGGTTCAAGGGCCTCAATACGGCCGCAGGAACACAGTTAAGACACCTTAATTAAGCCCTGATAATTAACCAGATTATTGTGATTTTTAAGGCAATTCTGGCAGTTCTGACAGACAGACAAGGCAGGTACAGATTACAATTGACGGTAGTAAATAAAACTTGATTCTTTATACAATTACCTGGCATAGATTACTGGACTGGCCATGGGATCTTCAACAGAACCACTGAATAACTCACTAGATTAGCCTTTTTTGGCGGATTTCCGGGTAGGGCCTAGATTATTCTTTACTAAGGCCACCTTATACTAGTTATTAATAACCTATTCTTATTTGCTAGGTGAGGCTGTAATAACGCGAAACGCCTTTTTACTGAATAAAACAACAATTACAGTAACAGAAACAGTAATTTCATTACATATGTGCAGGTATCATAGGGGTCGCGGTAGCGACCCCTATAATATGAGTGAAAATGGTCGAATGACCGTGTAAAACAAGGCTGCGCAGAAGCTGCGCAGATTCCTGCGCAGATCCTGCGCAGATTATGTGCGCAAAAAATTGTACGTGTCGAGTTTAGTATATTTGCCAAGTTTCGTCCCCGTACCACTTTCCGTTAAAAAGTTGCGCCAAAAATCGCTTACGAAAATTGTGTTTTTTCTTTTTTTCCGGTTTCTCGCTTTTGATGTCTCATAAGGGGGTTTTGTAGCTTGAATAACTACAGGTAGAAAAATTTTTGCCTATGAAACCCATATATATTCTTGTAGTACAAATCGAAAATAAGAAAGTAAGCTAGTTTTTATGCCTCCCGGACCCGGAAAAAATTTTTGGCTGGGGGCCAAAGTCGGCCAAAACGCTAAAATGGCCAAAAAGTATGCTTCAAAGGCGCCTTAATAAGTCAGACTGGGCTATATATGGAGCAATACTGACCATATGGTTAAACAGTACACATATCGGGGTCGTTGAAATGCTATATGATTTTCCGTCTCTATGCGTAATTTTTCGGTACTGGCCGGCCAAATTTGGTGAATTTTGGGTCGGACTTTGAACTTAATTTTTTCGCTTATTTTGCTACATGGGTGGCCCAAATTTTGCATACAAAGGTTTTTTGGGACGGAGAATCGATTCCCGCTATCAGTTTTCCTGCCCGAGTAACCCAAGTTGCTGGGCTGGTTCCACTTGACCGTCTGAGGGGTCAGATCGGTAACCGCTTCCCGGAGGTCCATACCAGGCTTTACGTAGCCTCTCCAAACTTTGTCTCCAGGGGTTTTCTGGTGCGCCCAGCTCATTCCCGGTGTCCTTTTTGCCGTCTGGTCCACCCATCTTGCTGTGTTGGTTCCACTTTGCCATCTGGAGGGTCCGGTCGGTACCGACTTCCGGGAACACCATATAGAACTGTATATAGCCTCTCAAAACATTGTCTATAGGGGTTTTCTGGTGCGTCCAGTTCATTCCTGGCATCCGTTTTGTCGTCTGACCCACCCATCTTGCTGTGCTGGTTCCACTTTGACATCTGGAGGGTCAGGTCGGTGGGAGGTCATTGGGTCAAAAATGAAAATTTTCAAAAGTGGTCAAATTTAGTACCAAGTGAAAGCCCTAGGCGAGCTGAGCAACTGTTATCATAGAACTGCATGCTCAAAGTGGCTGTAGAGTGCTGTGGTGGGGTGGGGTGGGGACTTACGTGATTTTCGGTCAAAAATGAAATTTTTCAAAAGTGGTCAAATTTGGTATCAAATGAAAGCGCTAAGCGAGCTGAGCAACTTTTGTCCTAGAACTGCATGCTCAACGTTGCTGTAGAGTGCTGTGGTGGGGTGGGGTGGGGACTTGGCGATTTTGGGTCAAAAATAAAATCTTTCAAAAGTGGTAAAATTTGGTACCAAACGAAAGCCCTAAGCGAGCTGAGCAACTTTTGTCATAGAGCTGCGTACCCAAAGTGGCTGTAGAGTGTAAGCGGTGCGGTACGAGCTGTGATTGGCTTGCTTGCTACTGTTGAAAGATATCTATACATACCTTCAGGAGCATACATATATAAAATAATAGAAAACAAGAACAAAAAGTGCTCCTTCGTCGCATGTAAAATACATATGAGTCTTCGTAGGCAGGTTGTACATAATCAGAAACTAGCCTGTAAAATACATATGAGTTCCGTAGGGAGGTTGTAAATTAAGGAAAACAAGTTGCAACCGCTTAACATATGAGCCTGTCCTACAACGAGGCTCATATTGGCGTCACAGTGCATTCCACATTAAATCCTCATTAAAGAACCTCAGCATCATCCACATTACGGAAAAAATGAATAGACGTTTTGTTTTGGCCCAGAAGAAATGGACTGAAGTGAACTACGACTGCGCAAGCTGAACTGTACATGCAACCTGATGTTTCCTGAAATACTATGGCACACCTAATATTTCGCGATACGCTGTGGTACACGGTACACCTAATGCATTCTCGAAACACTTTCACATTATACACAGGCAGAATGCGTTCCCACTTGGCTCTGAGTCAGAGCGCCTCATGGCGACACACTATAATGACTGATCAACAAGCTATGTGAAGGATAATTTGTAATGAAAAGCTTTATACAGTATGGATTTATACAAAAGTAAAATATATCTCTGCAAATTATTCGTATTATGACATACGCCAATATGAGCCTCGTTGTAGGACAGGCTCATATGTTAAGCGGTTGCAACTTGTTTTCCTTAATTTACAACCTCCCTACGGAACTCATATGTATTTTACAGGCTAGTTTCTGATTATGTACAACCTGCCTACGAAGACTCATATGTATTTTACATGCGACGAAGGAGCACTTTTTGTTCTTGTTTAATAGATAACACATACTTCATGCTCGGAGATCTCATATTTAAACAACAAATAGGAATGCCTATGGGAACAAATGCAGCACCAACCTTAGCCAATATAACATTACACCATTTCGAATACAAATTCGTTACAAATGAAAACAACTTAGCAATAAATGAATATTTAGAGAATACATTCAGATACATAGACGATATAACCACGGCAGATGATCAAAATGTTCTTGAATTAAACTATAAATATATTTATCCTGCTGAATTAGTGCTAAATAAAGTAAACGAACAAAGTGATAGAGCAAATGTACTAGACTTAGATATTTGCATAAACCATAATTTGTTCCACACCAAGGTGTATGATAAACGTGACGATTTTAACTTTCGCATAAACCGGTTCCCTGATCCGACTACAAATATTTCGAAATCAGTTTTCAATAATATGATAGATAACCAAATATGCAGAATAGCTATCATATGTTCGTGCAAACAGTATTTTTATGAACAACTAATATCATTAAAAACAAGCTTATTAGAAAGAGGATATTCACACAAACTGTTCAAAACAGTATTGAAAAGGACATTAATACAAAAAAGTTGGATTTGCACAAAATTTGATACAACGGACATTCATCTATTACTTTCCAAAAAACCCAGTTAGAATAAAGCTCACACCACTGATGCAATTAAGTGCCGCAAGGCACTCGATGTAATTACTGGCCACAGGCCTTGGATATAATTAATGGCCATATGGCCATAGATGCAATTACTGGCTTCACGCCACCGATATAAGTACTGACTATCAAAACCTCTGTGCAATCTGGCTTTTTGCCACCGATTTAATTATGTGCCGCCTGGCACTCGATGAAGTTACTGGCCACAGGCCATAGATATAATTATATTAATGAAATAATGGGAAATGTTTTTGTTTTTTGTTTTTACTTGCATGCATACACTAAACAACACGTGTGTATGGGACCACAGGGCAGAAACGCTTTTCAATACCTTTTTACTCCGGGGGCTCAAAAGACCTAAAGCTGCAACTAGTATGTCGGTACGCCACTGACGACGCCCGCCGAATACTAGTATCAGTCTGGCAGAGTGGTCAGCGAGTGAATGCACCTAACTCGTATGAATGTGTCTGTAGCACATAATCGTATTGAGTACCATTGACTTAATATACAGTTTAATACATAAACGTTAAGACTTGCCTGAAGCGTCCATACATGACATAAATACGGGATACATAAACACCTAGAAAACACCTATCTACGAATCTCTCTCCTTCTTCTTTACCAATTGAGAGGCGGCTAATCCTCTTCCCCTGCTGAACTATATAACGACTAGCTTCCAAAACGGCTTTTAAATACACTAAGCCCTGTTAAAATAATTTTAGGATTGAATATATAAATGATGAGAGAGATGTAATCTTTTCGAAAGTTGCAAATGTGCGAGGCACTAGCACGTACAGTGCAGATCAGCCTAGTGACCAATGGCGAATCCAGGATTTCGGTGCGGTTCCCCGTTTCTTAAGTTCCCCGCAGGAGTCAAAGAAAATTTCTTTTTGCAGTAAAATCTGTCTTTAAAATAAAATTTTTGATTTTTTGCATTTTGAAGAGCAAGGAAAATGTTTTTAAAGGTTACACATTTTTTGGGCAAAATGGAAAATCTCAACGAAAATTCGGATGCTTAGCAAGCTTTTTCTTCAAAGACACTAGAAATATGCTGGTAGAAAAGAAAATTCGCACCGAGGACTAGAACTTTTTACCTTTTGCCCTTTTTTCTATTTTATTCCTTAATTTGTCTACCTTCGAATCGCGACGGGGCGGTTCCCCCCGCTTCCCTCCCCTCCCCCCCCCCCTGAATCCGCCCTGATTGTGGCAGTAGTAAATTGTTTCTTCTGTTGTCTTCACTCTTCGCGCCTACTTATTTGCAACTTTCATGCCGTTAACGCGAACAGCTCTTGTACAAATTTATCAAAGTGCACAAAAATGTTCAGTTTACAGTAGAAATTCATGCAGTGCATTACCGCTGCTAGATGGAACAGAAACTGCAGGAAACTGAAAAGAAGCAAGTTTCATCGTAGCTCTTCCTGGGGCCGATGTTATAAAGTCATTTAACCCGGTTAAATCTATAACCCGGGTTAGAAACAGGGCTATCAACCCTAACCCAATAGTATAAAAAACAGGGTTAGCGAAACCCGGGTTTCGCTACAGGGGTTAGGGTTAGGGTAATCGTTAATCCTTAACCTAGTGTTATAACAAAACCTGGGTTTCAAACCCGGGTTAAAATCGGGGTTAAATCCCGCAAATCTCAACCCTCCTCAGTGAGGAGGATTAGACGTTAACCCAGATTAGGTTTTGATTAAAAACTAATGGAAAATTTTTTGAAGATTTGTTTTTGAACGTGGAAATGCATTTTCCATTGTGCTTCTCTTCATGGTGGATTTTTCTAAACTTCATTTGTACTACAAATTTATTATCAATTTTTATGAAATGGGCTTAAAAATGAAGATTGGGGTTAGAAATGGGGTTAACCCCGAAAATAACGGGGTAAATATATTCAGCACTAATATCGTTGTAGGACCGCTTCTCTTGCTCGGCCCGCTGGTCGAATTGCAGACCCGGCTGCTGGCGTAGACATGATTTCGTCCCAGGAAACTTTTCTGGGGGGATCTAGGTTCCCATATAAAGTTGAAGCAATTTTCTGTTTTTGCGATAAAATCGTTCTTCAGCTGTTTAATTCCTTTTATTGTGAATATCCAAAAAAATCGGTGTATCAATATTACACGTTTCTAGGCAAAAATAGAAACTGTTTAAGAAAATTTCCAGGTATTTCAAGCTTTTCCTCCCTAAATACAAAAAATGCAGTTAACATCTAGAAAATTTGCGAAGACGGTGCAAACTTTCATTTTTGCCGTATTTTAAATTTTTCTGTTGTATTTTTCCTACATTCAAATCCCTCCTCGGGATCTGCCCCCCCCCAAATTAAGAACGAATTTATCATCTTCAGCCTGCGAGTTGATTGGTCACCCATTTGGGCTCTGTTCTACCCTAGGGGTTAGAAATATATATTGGAGTTTTGGTGGCAAACATATTTTTGCGTAAACTGATACTTTCGTATCTTATATGACTGCTGTACACAAGTTCCTAATGTCAGCACATTACAGTTTACTTTATCTTTGTTGCAACCTGGCATGCACTGATAAACGGTGTTGCATCAGACCTTGCGACTGCTGATAAGAGATATCATTTCCTGTAGATGCAAACTTTGGTTCATTTTTTATAAGTTATGTGATCTAGCTTGTACCTTACGGTATCGCTTACTTGCATGCTTTTTATGACGTGCTATCTTCCTAAAGTTCTTAGGATTCCCAATTGTATGTATGTTACTTATGTCATTTTTGTTTTTCCGTGACCTTGATTTTTGTTCTTTTGCTTGCAGCCAGAGCACCTCTATGCACGGGTGGATTCAGAAGTTGATGAGGGGGTAGCGGTAAACCTTTCTTCACCGGGAGTTTGGAGGGCAGAGCCCCCCAGAAGTTGAAGACATTTTTTGTTTTTGCAATATAATTGATCTTCGGAACTTTAATTCTAGTAATTTTGTAGAACCGAAAAAATTTCTTACAATACCACCCAATTTTTTTCAAAAATAGTAATTTTCTCCGAAAAATCTTACTCATTTCAAGCTTTTTCTTCATAAACGCAAATGCAGTTTAAAAGTAGAAAATTGAAATTGAACAGTATAAAAGTAGAATTGTTTTGGTTTTTTGCCCTTTTTATATATTTTTCCTTAATTTTTCCTACCCTCGAATCGCGACAGGGGTGAGGCCTCCCTGGATCCGCTCCTGCCTCTATGTAGCTAATGATGGGTCGTTCATGGATTGGTATATAATGCCGATGCGCGCTAGTTCCCTTTATCTTAAACCTTGTTTAAACCGCATCATCCGCTCTTTCTAAAGTCTAGTTTTCGAGTTGTTTGTAACCCTGAAACTCGAATGTTTTCACATCTGAAAACCGTAAAGCTCTAAGTGAGATAGAATTGGGTCAAAAGAACAGTCTAGAAAAGTTTTAATCACCACAGTTTTTTCTGTAAGGTGATCATTGTGATAATTCTGTAAGGTGAGCATGATCATAAATTTTTTAGCGCTTAAATAACCGAACGTGCAATATGGCCCAAGTGGAAATTTTCGAAATCTGTTGTCCTGAATACTGGAGAGTTACCGATTGGTAGTCTGGACATTTGCTCCTCCTTTTCTTCAAAATGTCGGCCCCATTTTAGAAGAATATTTCCACGCCAGCTGCTGGCATGGACATTTTCATCTACACCAGCTGGAAAAATGGAGTTTCTATAACTGTCCGCCGACAATGAAAATTTTAGAAATTTCGAGCGCTTTATTCAAATGAGTCCTGCGTCGGCTGTAATTTGTCGGCAGCAAAGTACGGTTTTATTGATGCGACCTAAAAAGTTTTGATTTGATTCTGTTCGTTTTCGTCTCTGAAAAATCAAAATCATTACATTTGATTTGTTCGATTTTCTGCACCCAAAAAATGAATTGATTTAGTTTAATTTTATGTCTAGTTTATGTTTACAATTTAGTTCTATGTCTTCAATTTGAAAGACCTTTGATTTTGATGCAGTTTTTACCTAAACTGAAATTTGATGCGACTTTTGATTTTTCAAATTTGCGTTTTTGAAAATCTTGCATAATTTAAACCAGCCTAATTCGTAATCACCAGAGGTTGTGAGAACATAAAGATTTCAGGTCTTGTTTTGAGAACATAAAATTTTCGTTTTTCATAATTGACCTTAATGAAATCCTTGCATGCTAATTTTGATCAAAGTTAGAGCTAATAATAATCAAGTCTCTCGAAACGCAAAAGGCTACATTAAAACAGTAAACATATTCTATTAAATGCCTGCCAATACAGTCTTCCGAACTAAAAACCTCTTGTGAACTTCTTATCTCTATAGTGAAGAGCACAAACAAACCATTAAACCATTAAATTAAATGCACATAATGGTTCAACAGTACTCGAAAAGATTCATGTATGGAAAAGTATTTTTCATAGTGCATATGGGACGAATTGAAAGCTTTTAGCATATATTCTTCGCTCAAAATTCACTCCAAATCAAAATTGCTGATTCATGAACAAAAGTTTTGATTTGATTCAGTTCGATTTTGGCTTCTGAAAATTCAGCTAGATTTGATTCAGTTCGATTTTTTGCTGTGAAAAATTAAATGATTTGATTCAGGTCGATTAATCAAAAATCAAAAGTTGGTTTAAAACACTTTTGATTCGATTCGAATCAGGAATCAAGACAACCGTACAGCAAACCATTCCACCGGGTGGCAATAGGGGAGGCTATGCTTATGCAGCTTAAGTTAACGTAGGGTTTACTTCATCTCAGGATCAATTCTTGCACCTAAAAATAAATTAATTGATTTTTTGCTATTAAGGTTTAGCAAAAATTTGTAGTTTGCCCAAAATTGACGCCTTCTAACTTTTTCTGAGTGTATCGGAGACTTTTAACGCTGTATGGGGAAATGTAGAAATTAATTTCTTGATAGTAGTCCCGTCCCTTCAGCTAGCTAGCGACATAAAAGCTTCATTGTTATAATTTTCTTGGTCGTATGTAATACGACTCTATCGAACATATATATCACCTACATCACAGTTCAACTGTTGGCCAAATTAGCCCTATTAATTAAATAAAATGTTTCGATTAAAACCTCACTGCTATCTTCACAATCGTACCCGATTTATGGGTTCAAAGGATAAACTGTGCTGAAATAAGCTACATTCTACATAGAACTGGGATCCACCCCTGAGCTCTGCTCAAGTTAGAACGCGATCCTGAAACCGTTTATGAATTCAGGATTCACCCGAATCCCGATGTCTTGCGCTCCCACAGGCCCAGCCCTAACTTCTTTACCAATAAGTTTAAAATTTTATATGGGGGCACATTGGTGGGTGCTGAATTTAAAAATTTTAAAAAATTTAAAATTTTAGTTTGACAATGGCTGAGTCGCCGTATCATGAACCTAATCTTGAAATGGATAGTTATGCTGACCTCGACTCTGATTTTATTCACCATAATATATACGGACTTCAAAAGATTTAATTTCAAAATTTGATTTTTTTAAAATTTTTTAAATGTATATTTTTTCTGAAATGTATTGGCCTCTAGCAAGGATTAAAGTCTGTTTTTTTCATTTTGCTATTCAAGCATTCGTATTAACAGCAGCGTTATTCTTGTTTTCCATGGCTGACAGATCATATATCAAGCGTTTTTGTTACAAGAAACTTGCCAGCTACTATTTGCCAATCAACAGCCTTTACGTTTGTGATAATTTTATGTAGACTGGGGTCGGCGCAGTACGGCGACCACTTAAAAGACGGACCTGGAAAAACCAGTTCCCCCATCAGTTCATAGTTTGCACTGAATTCACGTGAATTCTTGGCGAAAAGGTTAACGGGGGTTCATGAGCCAGTTTTTGTTGCACACATTTTGTTGATCCAACTTTCGTGCAGCCGCACACAACAGAAATTTGCACTACTAAAATGGTGTCTGCATATGCGTACGTGTGTGCGCATGCAAACAATGTTAAGGTACAGTGAAACACAGTATACCTTGCAAATATGCAGATAGGTAGAGAGCGAGAGCGTATACAGTAATGGGTTCTGGAGACATTTCGCGTTGTAAAGTGATACATAAATCATTAAGATTCGAGGCCTTATTTTCATAAGATAACCGTTTTCAATAGTTTATTCATTCTAGCCGCTCTGTTTGACGTTTATTCTCTCATCAGTGTTTCAAAGACGGCAGTCCGACTTTTACTTGTCCGTTATCTTCTTTGGTGTCTTGTCCGGCTGTCAACACATTTCCGAGTCCGCCTATCCTTTGTGATTATGGTGTTTGCATCGGCCTACAAAAAGTCCTACATGCGTAGACATAGTAAGAGTTTTCTGTTTGTTTTGCGTTATTGTTGTTATTATTATTATGTTTCATTTCATTTAATTCTCTATTGAATTATTTACTATTTTATGATGTATGTTCCATATAACATTCGAGTTCCAGCTCGTTCGGGTAATGCTGGAAAATATTTGTTGGTGTCCGTAGAGCGAAGCAAAACGAACTTTGTCAGTCTCAGCTCAGTAAAAACCATACAAATTTTGAATTCCTTTTAATCGAAAAACCGAATCGAAAACGGACTTTAGATTCTTGCTGTGCAGGTTGGAAACCCCTATATACTATTTTGCAGCAAAATCGGGGGCAAAAATTGGGGGTCTTTCCCATTTGACCCCCCACCACTCAGAATTTTTAAAGCTTGACCAAATGAGCTAAAAATTGGTACGGGTATGTTTTTGATCACGCTGAGTGCAAATATCATATAAGCTTTCGATTTCGCGAAATTAGATTTTTTTATTCGGAAGGGGGACCAAGGGGAACCGAAAAATTTTTGTCTTCGATTTCGGTGAAAAGTTGCATACTGGGGTTTTCAGGATCGTAGAACACGAATATCAAGTCACCTTTTTCGATTCATTAGCTCTGTATAGGCTAAAGTTGTAAGCTTAAAATGTAAAATTGTATGCTGGTATATATTGAGAAGCCCTCGTGCGTGGCACTCGTGCGCTTCGCGCACTCGTGCCCCACACTCGGAGCTTCCCACACGGCGTGCGTATAAATCAGTGAATGCACGCTAAGGTGTGCTATAAAGTATACTTAACAAAAAGCTGAATCCAAAAAAGGACTTAATGTTCTTGTTCTCCGACTCAGAGAATCCCTATAAACAGCTTTTCATGAAAATCCAAGGTAAAAATTGTTTCCGTTCCCCCTTTGTCCCCCTTACTAGTCAGAAAATCCAATTTCGCGAAATCAAAACATTTTGCGATATATATTTGAACTCAGTGCGAACATGCCCGTACCAAATTTTAGCTCATTTGGTCTAGTTTTAAAAATTTTTGAGCGGTGGGGGGATTGATAAAAGTTGTTTGGTAAAATGGGAAAGACCCAAAAGTTGTTGGTTCCTCTTCCACTTGATCTCCTTACGAATCGAAAAAATCGAATTTTGCAAAAACGAAATCGTTTGCGATATACATATATTTGAAGTCAGCCGGGTTGAAAACATACCCAATTTCGGGGTCTGGGTAAAATCCGGCCCCGGCTCCGGCCCCGGCCCCGGCCCACCTGGGTAAAATCCGGCCCCGGCCCCACTTTACATAGGAGACTGAAACTGGGTAAAATCCGGCCCCGTCTGAAAACCGGTTTTTGCGAACACATAGATATGTATATATGAATTTATGATATATTCTGGCCAGAGTAATTTCGCAATAGAATTAAGTGGCCGAATATACAATATAAGTAGGCATATGTTGTTGAGTGTCATTGTTAAGTTCAAAAGGTCACCTATCCCATAAATGATGATGAAATTGAAATTAACTTCATTGAATAGATCTGAAGATATGAGAAAACAATGCAAAGTGAGTTTTGCAATATGGGAATAGATAACCTATATAAAGTAAACACTTGCACATAATGTGAAAAACTTAAAACATGAAATTTAAGTTATCTGCGGGGACACATTGTGCTGAAACCTTGTATACAGGGGTTTTCGGGGTCGCTGAACACGGTTCTGAAGTCTGTTTTTCGATTCAACTTTTCGTTAGTTCAGCATATGTGCCAAAAATTTTTAAAAAAATTTAAAAACTTAAAGTTTTAAAAATTTAAAAATTTTTTAAAAAAGCAATTTTTTTAAATTTTTGAAATCACTGAGCCTCCGGTAGCACCCTACCAAAATATTAACGCATTTGGATTTGGTACGCAGTATAAGCCAAAGTTGTAAGCTTAACATGTAAGCTTATGCTGAGCTAACGAAAAGCTGAATCGAAAAACGGATTTCAGATTCGTGCTCAGCGCCCCAGAAAACTCTTGTATGCAAGTTTTCAACAAAATATTTTTAATTTAAAAAAATTTATATTTTTTACAAAACGGTTTATTTACAAAGTTATCCCTACAGTTAAAATGGCCGTTTTGCCAGCTTTCAGAAAATATATACATGTCTATAGATTGAAGCTACGTAGTGACGGTAAAGTTACTTTAAAATTCTATACATTACGTATATTGTAATAAAATTTCAAAATAAAACTTCTAACTATTAAACAACAATTATAGTCTTGCATAACTCTTCATGCAGAGTCTGCATTGTGTTTATGTCATCTCAACAATTTATAGTCAATGCATGCGTTGCGTATATATATTGTACACGCTTTGGTCACATTAATGTATAAAGGTCAAAACAAATACAGGTCATATAAAGGCTCACAAAAGAACTACTATTGAACTTTAACTCTTTGTTTGCATTAATTGGTGCCATCTAAAACCTTTCGTATAGAATTAAAAATATATAACTCTCGTTCATATTACAACGGGGCCGGATTCTATTGGGGCCGGGGCCGGATTTTACCCTGGGCCGGGGCCGGGGCCGGAGCCGGAGCCGGATTTTACGCAGTGATGGGGCCGGGGCCGGGGCCGGATTTTACCCAGGTGGGCCGGGGCCGGGGCCGGATTTTACCCAGACCTCGGGCGTGGGTAAAAACCAGCCCCAGCCCAAGCCCCAGCCTCGCACCAGCCTAAGAAAAACCAGCCCCTTCTCTCGCTGACCACTGTACACTTTAAACTAAGGACTTTAACATATAATTACGCATATGCATGTAGACAGTATATAAGTGTATACGCTGTCCATATGTGTTAATTGTGCCTTATATACAGTCATATAAAATATATAGGTGTATTGCAAATTATATCTATATGAATTTGTACAATCAGGGAGGGCAAAGGAATTTAGTCATCATTCACAGAAATTAAAGAATAGAAATTAAAGTGTTTGAAGTTAATTGTTAAAAGTACGGAGTAATTCTGACCACAAACTTTGTAATGCACGCACAACATCATTTCCTGTCATTTTAATTATTTTAGTTTATATATAGGTTATATATTTGAACTTTCTCTAAAAATTCTAAACTCCAAACCCTCAGTCTGTATCTAAATGTTAAAATTAAATTAAGTTGAATTTATTTATTATTTCTGAAGTTAAATCTGACGGTAGGTATATACATATTTTTGGAATTCTTAAAATTCCATATTAAAGATTACATAAATATCGCTTTGAACGCACCCCAGAATAATTTTAGTCTCACATTAAGCTTTATTTCCACATCTTTCAAAAGTTTACTTGCTAAGCTTTTTAATTTTGAACTTCCCAAACTATATTCCTTTACATCAGAACGATTTCAAAACACTATGGGTACTTGTAACAATTAACCTTAAACATTTTAATTTCTATTCTTTAAGTTCGCTAATGAATGGTGACTAAATTTCTTTGACCTCCCTGGATTGTACAAAATCATATAGATATAACGTGCAATACTCCAACAAGTCGGCTCCTAAAAGGAGCATTATCTCGCTGCTGACATTTAATTATGTAATCCTCTTGTACACTGGCATCAGGAATTCATAATTCTTCTGAAGTAGAGTAAGCTAATAGAGGATAGAAAAAAGAATTACGGTAAGTTTATTTCCAAAAACGCCTCCTCATTTGAGGGAGGTTGCCAAGAGCCAATCTTACCATGAACTGCACCAAAAAGGTTTAAGAATACCTAGATGCTGAATGGCAGAAGGCTAAGTCAGATTTTTGAATTAGAATCCAGTAGTAAACCTTTTCTGATGCTATTTTTTAACTTTACTGGTGCAGCCCTGATCGTCTTTTCTGGTAACCCTCCCTCTCCACAAACGGGGTCGGAACATCTTTTAGCGATCCCCTCCTCCCAGAGAGGACTTCCGTTGGTTACTTCATCTCCCCTCCTCACAAAACGGGGACATGCTTTAATTAGCCCTAACCAAACGCGAGAGGGATATTTGTTTGTCGGCCCTCCCTCCCTCCGGCTATTACACACACTGTGATAAAAACAAACGTATCATGTGGACAAATAATGCCAATGTCACGGAATTTGAGCTTGAAGTCTAAGTTTTTCTTGAGGTTTCCGATATTTAAAGTCCTCAGGTTGTAATTTTTTGTTTGCAATAGATAGCAATTAGGTATCTGGAAACGCTGCGATGTGGCTTAAACTTATCTCGTTTCACGGAACTCTTGAGATCTTGATTCGATATTGGACACTTGCTATTTGCATCCTAAATTCTTAAAATTAAGTAATTGGTCTGGAGAAACAACAAAATCGACGACAAATTTACTGTACATCGTGTCCTCAAAATACAGAAAAGCTTTGAAGGTAAAAAAGTCGTTAAAATTTAGAGATTATTCCAGTTAGAGGGCTTGCAGACTATTGAATCGGAGTGTTGATATTTTGAAAAATGTCACTAATTTTATTCTTCAGGGACGGAACAGATGTCTGTGACTCCACAAGACTGTCCAAATTGACACAGTTCGTCGCGCCGCCTACCAATCTCAAAATTTATAATGCAACTGCACTAACTTTCTAAGCTAATTTGCATATTGTTGCAAATTGTACGAAATGAATGGGTTTATTTCAACCAAAGGGGGCCCTTGTATTTTCAGTGCTGCTGCTTGAAAAAGTGTCAAAATGGATCCCCTCCAGAAACATTATGGATTATAAATTGTATATTTATTTAAGTTTACTTAACAGCTTAGTTGTTAAAAGTTTCGCTTGAAGAAATTAGTTAATCATCGTCAAAGTTCAGCCATTGCCCCCTCGTGATAAAAACACAAAGAGTAACCAGCTCTGTATCAAGGATAGATGGAAATCTCAATGCTGTCACAATGCAGTTTATATTGAGCCATTTTCGCTAACAGCTATCTCGCCTTTAGGCGAGATAAAAATATGTATATACCGTCAGATTTAACTTCACTAATAATAAATAAATTTAACTTAATTTAATTTTAACATTTAGATGCAGACTGCAGAAACGCAAGTGCGGATTACAAGTGTTTCATAAAACTTTTCCGCAAACTTGCGGAAATTAGCGAAGCAAGTTGCGGAACTTGACCCACTAGCAACGTAAGTGCGAGCACTTACTTGCATTGCTGCAAGTGCGAATTCTTTAAAAATCGCAACTTTTTCAAAACAACTTAAAATTTATTGAAATTTTCACAACATGTGCAAAATATGTTAAAGCAGTTACTTTTTAATTTGGTTAAAAACTGACGAAGATTAACGAAAATATTAATTTTTTTGAAACTCGTCTAGTTAAAATCTACTAGACGACTTTACTCGCACTTGCAAGTTACAAGTGAGTGTTCCATCGGGTTTTATGCAACACTTAGTTGCTGCTTGTGTTCAAGCGAACTCGCAACTTGCAGCATACTTGACTCGCAATTCAAGTGCAAGTGCGGAGTTCGCACTTAACCTTATGCAACACTTGCAGCTTGCAAATCCGCAACTTGCAGCTGGGAGTTGCGGAATCCGCAATTTGCAAAGTTTTATGAAATTGGCCCCTGGGGAAATAAAATTTAAGAATTAACTGTTTTGAAATGTTCTGAACATTTTGTGAAAATTTCAATAAATTTCAGTCAATGGTGAAAGAATTACGATTTTTTGAAAATTTATGGTATATCTTTCTTCTACTCGCCCTTGCAACGCAAGTACTCGCACTTGCGTTGCATGTGGGTCAAGTTCCGCTACTTGCTTAGCTAATTTCCGCAAGTTTGCGGGAAAGTTTTAGGCAACACTTGTAGCGAGTACCTACTAGCAAACTCGCACTTCCAAATCCGCAACTTTTTATGAAATTGGCCCCTGGGAGGCCACCCCGATGCTGTCTGCGAAAGTACTCGATAGGGTGATATTGCATATGATCAAAGTTGAAGGTAGCGTAAACCGCCCAATATGGGTATTTTTCGAAAGCTCTCATTGAGTAGATAAAAAGGTACCAAAATGTACGAAAAGTGAGTTATGGAGCAAACGGGTCAAAGACGAAAACCCGTCAAAATAGGTCAAAATTGATGGCAAACTCTAATTTTTGCTAGGGTTGACCAATTTGGCTGAAATCTAGCTTTTGGATTGGGACGGAGCAGGATGAAGTGTTTTCAGAAACCTGGGGGTCCACACGGTTGCGGCATGCGTAACGTGATGGTGATTGTGATGTTGTCTTGTACAGAAGAGACCCTCCAGAGAAGAAGAAATCTGCTACGGAAAGTATCCTGGATCGCCTGACCCCGGCCGATATCGAAATCTACACTGACGGATCAGCCCGAGAAGGAACTAGAAACAGAGGAAGCGGCGTCTATATTCTTCACCACCGGCTGGGTCTCACCCGGAACATAATTGAACCAACAGGTGGTCACCTCGAGCTACGGAGCTGAGCTCCGGGCGATGGACCGCGCCCTGGAATGGATTGACGCGACGGCGTCCGCTGAAGATCAAATCATCAGGATTTTTTCGGATTCCTAATCGCTGACCAGGAAGCTGTCCTCTGGTCCTGCCAAATCAACTACCTATAAGGAGCGGGCCGACGGCCGAAGCTCACGGGCTGGGCCGGACCGCAGGCCGAGTTTCCAGAATGCCCCCATTATTTTTTCGAGATTTTACTAGGGAATAATAACTCCAAATGATTAGCTTCAAAGATTTTTTGTGCTTGATCATGTTTCGTACACATTAACACTGCTTTTCAGGAATTAGTTTCCGCTTTTTCATTTCATAAATACTACTGTGTATGCTTTGCTCATTTGTTGATTCGTGAAAAGGTACTCAAAAAATTATCATTTAAGATGTTGTCCAGCAAAACTCTGTGGGTCAAAAATTTGGAAAAAGCAATTTAAACAGTTAATTGCCAAAGTTGTTCCTCGAAATTACTGTCAACTCTCTCAATTCTTTGACACAATTTTTGCTATTACAACAGAGAAACTTCTAACTGAATTTCATTCAATAATAAGTTTTGAATTTTTTTGAAATTTTGCATTTTCTGAAAAAATGAAAATTTTCGTGGGCAGGGCCGGGCAGGCCGAAACATTTGACGGGCCGGGCCGAGCGGGCCGAAACCTTTCACGGACCGGGCTGGGCGGGCCGAGGAAACTTTTTCACGGGCCGGGCCGGGCCGCAAATATTCGGCCCGTGCAGGTCTCTACATACTATCCAATTCAAAAATTTAAAGTTGCATATTGAGCTTACACTACAACCTTAGCTTGATGGGAGCTGTGCCAAAGTTGTAAGCTGAAGAATATGTTAGTTGTAAAATTATGCTGAGCTAACGAAAAGTTTAATGGAAGAACGAATTTTAGACTATCTCTCACACAACTGAAAATCACGCAAGTGTAAGTTTTCAGTAAAATGGGACAAAGGGACAGTAAAAGGGGACAAAATTTTTTTAATCTACATACTTGGTTCGCCGTTACCAAATTAAAATTTAAATTTTTTAAAAATTTTAATTTTTTATTGGCTTCATGACCATAGCTGGGGCCCCCAGATTAAATCCAAGTCTTAATGACTTTATTGTGCACCCTGCTGTGTAGTTTCCAATTTGAAGTCTAATAGAAAGGTCAGATGATGGTCAACGCAATCTAGTGCACAGTTCAATGTTCACTTATGGAGGGGGTCAGCAGTGAATACAAGGAAAACAAAGTGTAATGTTGCAAATATATTTTTCATTTAAAATAAAAATGTTAAAACTGTTAATTAGTTTAAATGAAAATCAAAAATTATTTTTTTCGGTAGCTATTCAACCGAGCGTAAAATAAATACGCACAAGCATAATTATAAGATATATAAATTCTAAAAATGAAAACTTGTGAAATCTCAAAGTTAGCATTGTCGGTTGACTTTGGAAAATAATTGGCAACTTTAAATGGAGATCCAAAAAATTTTTAATTTTCATTTATATATACTAATTAACATGAATCTCTATTCAAAGTGCGTTTAGCAGTTTTAGCATTTAGTTTTAACATTTTTATTTTAAATGAAAAATATATTTGCAACATTACACTTTGTTTTCCTTGTATATTCACTGCTGACCCCCTCCATAAGTGAACCTTGAACTGTGCACTAGATTGAGTTGACCATCATTTGACCTTTCTATTAGACTTCAAATTGGAAACTACACAGCAGGGTGCAAAATAAAGTCATTAAGACTTGGATTTAATCTGGGGGCCCCAGCTATATATGGTCATCAAGCCAAAACTTTATATCAGGAATATACTGGAACCTCATGAAATAAAAAGGCTTGATGACCATAGCTGGGGCCCCCAGATTAAATCCAAGTCTTTTTATTTCATGAGGTTCCAGTATATTCCTGATATAAAGTTTTATATAAAATTATTGGTAAAAGAATAAAAAGTAAGGGCCGCTCGCTGGTTAATTGTGCTAGAAATTCCGATTTTACTGGGATAGGCTTCTCGGTGATAACAACAGCGTTGCATTGCATCAGCGGAAATGTATATTCATGAACATTTTGTACGTCGTGAACCTTTACCCGGAAGTATTGTCTCTTGCATCAAGTTTGTGACTAGCACTTTTAGTTTGCATGTACTATGTATACTCCTTGTTTTTGTCAAGTTTTTCGTGTGATCGGCTCACCACCACCTAAAGTAAGTAAAACTAGGTTGGTGGTAAATTTTAAAAGTTTTTGATAAGAAAAGCAAATGCTGATAAAAATACTGCCATGTTTGCTGCAGTCAGTTTTAAACTTTCTATTCTCCCGAACCAGTTGTAACTTGTCTTTTAATTACTTTGGTGCTTTCCTTGCCATAATATATTGTTGAATTTGGCAGAAACTTTACAGAGTTTAAAAGTTTGCTGGGTACACACACGGAAGGTTTCGAACAACATCTTTTCGGTTTATGCTAGCGCCCGTGAATGAAGCGAAAAATGAGCCAAGAGTCGCCTCAGCGCTGTTGGGCCCCGCCTGAGGCTAATCTGGCTGAAATTGATGCTGACCTTTTTCAGTCAAGACAATTGCGTAGGTTGCTCTTAGTTTTCATTTTCTAACCAGTTTATTCCAGCCCTTTCTTAAATTTGTTTTAAACTTTTAAACTATATACACACATAAGATGTTTATGATGAGATGTGCTTAACGTCAGGCCACCCGCAAGTTTGATACACAGTTATGAGCTGAGCACTGCCGGCTGGGAAAATTTAAACATTACATTCCTGCCTGTCGTTTTTTGATTTAATTTATTAACCCTGTTTACACAGCAGTCGAATCGGAAACTGTTATTCACTTCACACCCACTCTGTTCTGTCTCCATACCTTTCATGCTTTCTAGCTTTGATTCCGGTTTCCCAATTACGCCCTATTTTAAGATTAAGTTGGTATGCATCGTTGCAATTAACGGAGTCTGTCCCATCATATCGCTAATTAAGATTAAAAGCGCTTTAAATAGGTTGATTTATATTGTTTTTTCACAATAGATAGTCGCAGTGATTATTTGTTTTGCCGCTTCTTCCACTGGCACAAAGTTTTGCTAAAAGAAGAAGACACACTTAATCCAAATCTGTGCCTTTATGAGTTTTTGCTTTTGTTAGTTTAATCAACTGTTCGCATAGTTTATATACATTTCGAAACCATTTTCATTGCATCAACATCTGTAATCAAATTTTGCTTTGTGTGTGAAGGCTTAAAAGTAATATTTAAGTTTAGTTAAGTATAGGATCAAACTACAAACTTCTTTCAAAGAAAATTATTTCATCAGTAGGTAATTTTGCTGCCTTTGTGGTAAACAAGGGTGCACATTTGCGTATATTTCTACTTTTTTCTTGTTGTTGTTTCAGATCCTTCTTCGACTGGTCGCCGCTTTTCCCATCATCGTGGAGTCGGGGTTCGCCACTCTTCCGGAGAGCTGCAGGGGGAAGACTCTGCCTCGGCGGACCATGACTCCAGGTATGTCCACGTCGTCCAGAGAGAGCTCTGTGGCGGTGGGGACGCCCGTCTCCCTCGCTCTCACAGCAGTTCTACTCTCTCCTCCTCTCCCGAACCTCCCCTCTCATCACCGTTGCCCGTTCCAGTACCTTCGCCCTTGGGCGGCTCCTATCGGTAAGTTAGTCAATCTTAAGCGTAGTCAGTAGAATTGTCGGGGCAACCTTTGCTGACAGCTGGATAGGTAAGATTCTTTGGGATGTCTTGCGGTTCCCCCAAGCCATAACGTTGGTTTTTTGACCAATAACTTTAAAATTTTGTATGGGTACATATTAGAGGCTGATAAATTCAAAATTTTGAGTTTGTAAAGGGGGACCAAGGAAGGAGATCAAAAACATTTTTTGTCCCTGATTTTGCTGAAAACTTGCAAACAGGGTTTTTGGGGCACTGAGCACGAATATAATTCTATTTTTTAGATTTAGCTTTTCATTAGCTTAATATATGTAAGCTAAGCTTAATATTCAAGTTATTCTTGAGCTAACGACAATGGATTTCAGATTCGTGCTCATCGTCCCAGAAAACCCCTATACGCAAGTTTTTAACAATCGGGGACAACAAACTGTGTGATCCTTTTTTCCACCTCTTACAGACTTAAAATTTGCCGAAATTTTATTTTTGCCAGAAATCTATATATATTTCAAAAATTTTCTTGGCTTTCAAAACGAAAACAATTAAGGATTTGAAGAACAATTTTATTACAAAAACAACTTCTGGAGGGCTCCGCTCTGACCCCCGGTACTAACAGGTTCGCTGTGGGTCCGCCCGCTCTCTTGTCAAGAAATCCTGGATCCGCCAGTGCCTTTATTGTTTTATAAGGTTTTACTCACTGAGTGTTCGCTTTTTAGTGATTCCCCTCCAACTTACTACGAGCTTAGACGGTAATACTCACTGCATGATGCTACTTCCAGCTGCGAGCCATACAGGTGTGTTGTCACTGTCGCACAACACAAAACAATTTAAAGCATGCGCTTAAAACAAATTTTCTGTATAAGCAAGTAAATTAAAGTTGCATTTGGTGACGCTGTACAATGACGCAGCCGAGATTTTGTGACTGGTAGCTGATCCCTTAAAGTTAATTTTTTACCATCCTTCCGGAACAAGTTTTGCTTGGTGGAATTTGGGGGTTCGTAATCCTGCGGGGCGCCCCGCCCCATTTTCCGTTGCTGTACTGGCGCCGAATCGACATAGTTCAAAACGTGCGGATGGAGAACAGCCCGTCGTCGCATTTGAATGACATTGTTCGTACTGATTTTTTCAGTTTTTGTTTTATTTTCTTTCAGTGATGATCAGTGGAAGCCACCAGATTTTCATTCCAATCTTGGAGATGGAAAAATGACCAG
Organism: Trissonchulus latispiculum; assembly: GCA_030248195.1. NCBI lineage: Eukaryota > Metazoa > Nematoda > Enoplea > Enoplida > Ironidae > Trissonchulus > Trissonchulus latispiculum. The sequence goes on from JASAND010013601.1 coordinate 72,776, forward strand.
CAAGGTGGGTATGGTGACATATGTTTTGTAGTCTATTATTATTCCATGTCGTGTCTTTATGGTTGTGGGTTTACGCATAATTTATGTTCTATGTTACTTTTTATTTATTCTGTGGTGTAAATTTCTGTGTTTAGATTGGTCATGTGGAGTTGCGGATTTTGAATCAACCAGAGGAACAACATCGAGCCCGATACATGTCAGAAGGGAGTCGCGGTGCTATCAAAGATCGATCAGGAAAATCTTACGTCACAGTTCAGGTACTGTATAATGATGAATACTCCGAAAGCTCCGTATTCTTAAAATTTTTAAAACCTTGATGGTCTCAGTAATCGGACAAAGCAGCCTCCAAAATAAGGTGCCAAAGGTAGGTATTTTGGTATAATCAGATTCAGTTTAAACTTTTAAATGTTTAACCAACTTTTATATTTTAAGTTCAAGTTTTTCTGCACAAAATGTGATAAGTTTGATAATCGTGATATTATGATAATTTATGTGATGTTTTCAGCTGAGTGGTTATGAACAGTTGGGCATTTTGGAGGCGTTTGCAGCCACAGGAACTGGCCCAGTGGAACCGCACCCCCACTATAAACTGATCCCTGTTCTGGGTAAAGGGAATCAGTGTAACACTCCGTGCAGTCCTGTGGTCAGGAACGGCGTTGAATCGATACAGGTCACACTTCGACCTGAAGAGGACATGACGGTCGTGTAAGTCCACTTGTTTTTCTGAGATTATGCTAATTCTGCTTGCCAATCCACACGTGAGGTTAACTTTTATTAACTAAACCTAGAGCACTTAGTGATAAGAGTATGCCACTAGGCAAGCTCTTTGTTATCAGCCCAAAACTGGCCTGTTCACTAACAGCTAACTCCGCCCTCAAAGTAATCCCATCATTTCAAAGAAATTCGCCCGCTATGTTTGTGTTTTACAGCTCGATACAGGCACAAACTTATTACCGAAGAATTACCGAACAGAGCATGGATATTCTCTAATAACAGAGAGAATGCCTGGGGGTATACTCCTATCATTATGTCCTCTGATTGAACTAACTAATGGTCCAGGTTGCATTTCTCTATCACAGCTTAAGTCTTTCTTTCTTAAGTCAAAAATTTTTTGGCACATAGAATCGATTCCCGCAGTCTGTTTTACCATCCGACCAGCTTATGTTGCTAGGCTGGGTCCACCTGGCCGTCTGGAGGGTAAAGTCGACAATTACTTCCTGGGCACTCCTGGAGCTTCTGTGAAAATGAGCTGAAACCGGAATTTGAATCCAATGCCTACAATTTTCAACGATCTAGTTTAATAAATCCATAGTAGGTATAGTCCGCCAAAAAATATAGTTAGCGAAATTGTTTTGTTTCTACAGATTCAGCAGTATATACATTTTTTCTGCAGCAATGAACATATTTTCTGAACCGTTGTGGCATGAATGAGCTTTCATGTCGTTGCAAAAATTTTAAAAACGATAAAACATGAAGGGATACATATTTTATAGGTTTTGAAAAGTATTATATCCCAAATATCAACAAATTTCGTCTAACATTGCGATAGTTATTCAATTTTTCGATTTTCCAAATACTTTGATCTTGCCGCCTTTCTTACTTTGACTGGGATTACGCGCGACTACTCAATGAAAAATTTTACAATTCGATTTTCAGGACCGCTTAGGTGTCAGCTGCACCAGATCTCTGTGGCTTTTCAAGCTTTGAAAGCGGATTTTTTCGAAAATCCACATTTTTCACCCAAAATTTCGGCAAAGTGAATATATTATGTACCGCAAGTGGGTTAGCATAAGCTTAAAGTTAATGCTAGCTGAATCCAACGATATAAAGTTTTCGTGACTATGACTTATATTGTGCCCGCAATCAATGTCCAAACAATTTCTCTTATTTCTGCTGGATCTGGCTAGTTTTGATGTGCCGCATTCTTTTGCCTGAAAAAGTGATATTTTCGAAAAACACCACTTTCAAATTTTGAAGAAACAGATAAATAAAGTGTAGTTGATACCTGAGCGGTCCTGAAAGTTCATTTGAACATTTTTCATTGTGTTAATCGCGCGTAATAGGCAATCAAAGTTTGAAAGGCGGCTAAGATCAAAGTAATGGGAAAATTGAATAACTATCGCCATTTTTGACGAAATTTGTTGACATTTAGGATATACTATGTCTAGGGCAGGGCCTGTGCTAATTCTACACCACATGGCTAGTTCCTGGCATTTACTGATTTGTCAAAACCTAAAAAAGTCGTCATCTTTTGATGTTTCTCGTTTTTTGCAATTTTTTCCAACGAAACGAAAGTTCATTCATGCCATGACAGTTCATACATTGCTGCAGCTAACATGAACTGCTGAATAAATATAAACAATTTGCTCCCTACATTTTTTGGTGGGACTTTAAACTTATGGATTTATTGAACTCCTGATCGTTGAAAATTGTGAAGACATTGGATTCGAATTCTGGTTTTAGCTCATTTTCACAGAAGTCCTGCGGTTCCGTTGGTAGGAGGGTCTGTGCGTAAAGCTGAAGCTGGAGTCTGATTTTTTTCGAGTTCTAATGTTTGTATGCAGCTTTTTTTCTTTAATTTTGCTATTCTGTCAAGCTTTGAAATTCTGCAACATGTCATCATTTAAGCTGACATTAAATAATATATATATACAATTTATATTTTTAGGTTGGACTGTATCGGAATATTGAAGATTTGCAGCTACAAATTGAAGCAGACTCAGAAGGGCCCGGAAGCGCCCTATGTTCGCCTTGCATTCCGCGCTACGGTTGATGTGGGTGGAAAGCAAGCCGTACTACAAACTGTCTCCTCCAAAATACTTTGCAGTAATATTTATATTAGCTACCATTTTTATATTTAATAAGAGTTAAAGCTGTATTTTTGTAATAACGGCTCACGATAGGAATATTAGTCGGTTGTAGGTATATACGTGCGTAATCATAGAGGTCGCGGTGGCGACCCCTATAATATGAGTCAAAACGCCCCAATGACTGCCTTCAGAGGCGCTGCGCAGAGGCTGCGCAGATTCCTGCGCAAATCCTGCGCAAATTTTGTGCGCAAAAGAAAGTCCGTCTCGAGTTTAGTATAATTGGAAAATTTCATCCCCCTAACACTTACCGTTAAAAAGTTGCACCTGCCGGCAGTTATGCCGGCGATGTTTTTTTTTCCGGTGTCTCCGTTTTACCCTCGTATGTCACCATTTTGTAGCCTCTTTCACAGAATGTAGCGAAGTTCAGACACCTATTGCGGTATATCATCAATATATAGGTTACTGACTTTCGATGTATGTGGTCGCCGCCGCGCCACAGTGCGCCGCAGCGCCACAGTGGCGCCACAAAGTCGGCTCAGAACGTCGAAATGGCCAAAAGTATGCCTGGGATTAGCTTCTTTCCAGCTCTTTGTGCAAATACAAACCAGACAAGTTATATATGGTGGATAAGGACATATATCCGGATTATGACGTTTGAAGTCGGATTTTTGATATGTTGCGCCACAGCGCCACAGTGGCCCACCAAAGTTGGTGAATGTTGGGGCCGACTTTGAACTTAGTTTTTTCGCTTATTTTTCAAGATAGACTTCTCAAATCTTGCATATAAAGGTTTTTTGGGACGGAGAATCGATTCCCGCTATCAGTTTTGCTGCCCGATTCACCCAATTTGCTGGGCTGGTTCCACTTGACCGTCTGAGGGGTCAGGTCGGTAACCGCTTCCGGGAGGTCCATAGTAGGCTTTACTTGGCCTCTCAAAACTTTGTCTATAGGGGTTTTCTGGTGCGCCCAGCTTATTCCCGGTCTCCATTTTGCCGTCCGACCCACCCATCTTGCTGGGCTGGTTCCAATTTGCCGTCTGGAGCGTCAGGTAGGTGGGAGGTCATGTGGTCAAAAATGAAAATTTTCAAAAGTGGTCAAATTTGGTATCAAATGAAAGCCCTAAGCGAGCTGAGCAACTTTTGTCATAGAACTGCATGCTCAAAGTGGCTGTAGAGTGCTGTGGTGAGGTGGGGTGGGGACTTAGGCGATTTTGGGTCAAAACTAAAATTTTTCAAAAGTGGTCAAATTTGGTACCAAATGAAAGCCCTAAGCGAGCTGAGCAACTTTTGTCATAGAACTGCATGCTCAAAGTGGCTGTAGAGTGCTGTGGTGGGGTGGGGTGGGGACTTAGGCGATTTTGGGTCAAAACTAAAACTTTTCAAAAGTGGTCAAATTTGGTACCAAATGAAAGCCCTAAGCGAGCTGAGCAACTTTTGTCATAGAACTGCATGCTCAAAGGCTGTAGAGTGCTGTGGTGAGGTGGGGTGGGGATTTAGGCCGATTTTGGCTCAAAACTAAAATTTTTCAAAAGTGGTCTAATTTGGTACCAAATGAAAGCCCTAAGCGAGCTGAGCAACTTTTGTCATGGAACTGCATGCTCAAAGTGGCTGTAGAGTGCTGTGGTGAGGTGGGGTGGGGACTTAGGCGATTTTCGGTCAAAACTAAAATTTTTCAAAAGTGGTCAAATTTGGTATCAAATGAAAGCCACAAGTGAGCTGAGCACCTTTTCTCATAAAAGTGCATGCTCAAAGTGGCTATAGAGTGCTGTGCTGGGGTATGGATGGGGGTCTTAGGCGATTTTGGGTCGAAAATGAAAATTATCAAAAGTGGTCAAATTTGGTATATACCAAATGAAAGCCCCAAGTGAGCTGAGCAACTTTTCTCATAAAAGTGCATGCTCAAATGGCTATAGAGTGCTGTGCTGGGGTAGGGGTGGGAGGAAAACTAAGCTTCTATCATAGAACCACTTACCCTAACTTGCTGTGGAGCGGTCTGGTGTGAGGGGTGTCAGGGTGGAACTGAGCCAATTTGCCATAGAACCACACACGTGAGTCAGAGTATTTAATGCATATATAATGCTTAATGATTCTTTAACGCTTTTATGTCAACGACATATAAAAAGTGGATAAACAAGAAATAAAAATGCTCCTAAAGCTGAGCAACTTTTGTCATAAAAGTGCATGCTCATAGTGGCTGTAGAGTGCTGTGCTGGGGTAGAGGTGGGGTCTTAGCCGATTTTGGGTCGAAAATGAAAATTTTCAAAAGTGGTCAAATTTGGTACCAAATGAAAGCCACAAGTGAGCTGAGCACCTTTTCTCATAAAAGTGCATGCTCAAAGTGGCTATAGAGTGCTGTGCTGGGGTATGGATGGGGGTCTTAGGCGATTTTGGGTCGAAAATGAAAATTATCAAAAGTGGTCAAATTTGGTATATACAAATGAAAGCCCCAAGTGAGCTGAGCAACTTTTCTCATAAAAGTGCATGCTCAAAATGGCTATAGAATGCTGTGCTGGGGTAGGGGTGGGAGGAAAACTAAGCTTCTATCATAGAACCACTTACCCTAACTTGCTGTGGAGCGGTCTGGTGTGAGGGGTGTCAGGGTGGAACTGAGCCAATTTGCCATAGAACCACACACGTGAGTCAGAGTATTTAATGCATATTATAATGCTTAATGATTCTTTAACGCTTTTATGTCAACGACATGTAAAAAGTGGATAAACAAGAAATAAAAATGCTCCTAAAGAGCAAAGAAAGGAATATGAGTCAACATGGATCATGTAAAATGCTAAATATTGTCGGTTGTAAATTAAGAATAAGACAAGCATGTAAAATGCTAATATGAGTCTGGTGAGGTTGGAAAGTGCAGAAGACAAGTTTGTACACGCACCAATATGAGTGCATGCCAAATAGACTCATATTGGCATGCCGTAAAAAACAATAATGCATGCATCCATTGCGGAATTCTAACGGATATATTATTTCTACCCAGGAGTTAAGACGAATAAGTAGCGTTATTGACGTCGCATGGATATCCCAACCATGGTCGACATTGTCAACTTTTCTCCTTAGGAAACTGTTAAACCGCTGTTAGTCAACAATGCGCCGACGGACGGATATATATATAACATTTTTAATAAGCGTTTGTATAACTCATGTATTCAGAGACTCAAAGTTAAATCTCATGTTAACTTTCGTGACAATACACGTATATACGTGCGTAACCTGTGGAGCATCCTGTCATCCACCCTAAACCTACCCTGTCTCGTCGTGCTGACATTACGTGAGTGATATACAACCGAAATTCGCAACTACTTGCCTTCAGAATACTAATAATGCCAATATGAGTCTATTTGGCATGCACTCATATTGGTGCGTGTACAAACTTGTCTTCTGCACTTTCCAACCTCACCAGACTCATATTAGCATTTTACATGCTTGTCTTATTCTTAATTTACAACCGACAATATTTAGCATTTTACATGTTCCATGTTGACTCATATTCCTTTCTTTGCTCTTTAGGAGCATTTTTATTTCTTGTTATAATAATGTGACAGCAGACAGCTAGGCCCTCTTTTATCAGCTGCTGAGTCATGTTGTTAAGGTTAACGCCACACCGCAGCAATTCTGCATGCAGTGATGCTCCCCTGTTAGTGAACAGCGAGTACGCATTTGTGTATACTTACTCACAGTATCCGAAATATGGCTGTTTACAGTGAAAAAGTACAGGTATGGCGGAATTGTATTATATATCATGAGCATACTGATGACGAGAGAGCCAGCCTGTTGCTACACTTTTATTATACGGACTCTTGGTTTATATTTATTTCTACAGATTATTGTGATGCAAAATTTCTTCCTATCTCAATTGTTGTACCTGTTGTGTCTTCCAACTTTTCCTCATATAAGACTAGATTTTGTATTTAGTTCAGCAGTTGGGCCAGCCAGAGATCTATCGGGCCTCTCTTGATTCCTGTTCCGTTCGTGGAGGAAAGGATCTGTTTGTTATTGGACGAAATTTTGCCAAAGATGCTGTTGTGACTTTCAAAGAAACCGATGCAGGTTGGCAGTCTTTTTGTCAATTTCCTGCTACTAACTGTAGTGTAATATGTATTTTTAATTTAACAGTATATCATTGGTTGTACCAAGAGTACATAATAGAATAAGAGTATGAAACTCTTACGCTACTATGTACTAAACATGCTTGGCATGCTCGGGTCGCTAACTCGGGACCCCCCCCCGAAAGTCTCGGGGGGGGTCCCACCCTACACTAATTACATGCTTTCATACAAGTGTGTGTCTGCTCACTGATTGGCTAATTAGCTTAGGCTTACGATAGGCATTTTATTAGTAATTATTAATTAATTATAACTTTACTTAGGTTAATATAATTAAAAAACTAATTCGACAACTTTGTAGCATTCTTTCTGCTCTTTCCAACGATATAAAAATTGTTGCACAAAACAAAAATTCGTAGGAATATAGTCTGCCACAATTTTTATATCGTTGGAAAGAGCAGAAAAAATGCTACATAGTTGTCGAATTAGTTTTTTAATTATATTAACCTAATTAAAGTTATAATTAATTAATTAATAATTACTAATAAAATGCCTATCGTAAGCCTAAGCTAATTAGCCAATCAGCGAGCAGACACACACTTGTATGAAAGCATGTAATTAGTGTAGGGTGGGACCCCCCCCGAGACTTTCGGGGGGGGTCCCGAGTTAGCGACCCGAGCATGTCAAGCATGTTTAGTACATAGTAGCGTAAGAGTTTCATACTCTTATTCTATTATGTACTCTTGGTTGTACGTATTGTATACTTTTCCTAGAATAGAATTTTTCATTTTGTAGAGGGAAAGAATATTTGGAGTGCTCAAGCAGCTGTTCAGCGAAATTACTTGCATCAGGTAAACGCAAAATACTTTGTTTTGATGAGCAACCTTGAAAAACTAACTATTATGTGGTTGCCAGCAGCAACAGAGAACCAAGGTTTTCATGTATCCACCCAGGTTTGTATAAAAATATTTTTTATGTATAATTGCGATTTTTGAGAACCTAAGAAATTTGTTGATACAAAAGGTTTCTGTTTTAGTGCCATCTGGTATGCACTGTTCCCACATTCCGGGATCTCAACCTGACTGAGCCTGTGGAAGTGTCCCTGGTGGTTCAGTGCGGTCGGAAAGTCAGTCGACCATTGGCCTTCATGTTCTTTCCTGGTAAGGCTTTCTTTGAGGTCAGACGATAACAACGGCGTTCTCCTCTCTCCTAACTCCACTGTTGAAGCTAGAATTTTCTGAATTCTAGTGATTTAAAAGTTTAAATTTTTTAAGGTTTTTAATACGCATGAGGCACATCTATAAACCGATTTGCTTCGAATGGTAAACTGACACCATCAGTTATATAATGTTGATGCAGTTAGTGCTAAACTACAGCTTAAGCTGAAAAAGTTACAGTTAAGCCATGTTGGAGTACCAACCTCTAAATGGCCTCTGAAAAGAGTCTGTGTTCTTTCTGTATTCTTTACTGTGCTGGCTGTTTTGACGTTTTGGTTTTTTTCTGTAAGATAAACAGCACTTTGATGCACCAATTGTACTATTCTGTGTTTATCATGCTATTGTAGAAGCCCATCCAGCAATTCAGTCTACGGAACTGCATCACACGTCGTCGCGTCACGCGGTTCCTCAGCCTGCCACGTCTGTACCGCCGCCGGCTCCCGTAACCATGGTCAACTTTGCTGTTTCAAAGAATAACTCTGGCATTGTCTATAGCAACGCTGCCTGCTATCAGGAAGATTCGTCCTCGGGTGCAGTCGCTGTCGCCGCGTCGTCGTCAGCGTCACTGACACAGCAACTGGTAACAGTAGACTCCACGGTTGGAGATTTGGCCTCCACTGGTACTCCTACCGCTGTATCGGCAGCAGACGTTGTCCAGATACTCCAGAACAGTCACCACAACTTTGACCACCCTCCTCTGCAAAGCGTGCCATCCTTCAAGCGTCAGGATTCTCTGGACAGCAGCATCTCATCAGGCTTTCGGCCGCCCTCCATGCTCCTCCGACAGGACTCCAGCGACTCCACGTCCGGACCGATTTTCAGCTCTGCCGATCCGGTGGACAAAAGCATCACTTCTTTCCTGCACCAGGCGCAGACGGTGGAATCGCTCAGCGTTCCCAGCTCGCCCTTTCCCGCCATTCATGACTCCATTGCTCGATCTACGCAGGAGATGGCACGACTGGGAGTCCAGTGCTACGGCACGACGGCCCAGCCACCGGCCCAAGCCTTTGCCTTCTCCCCGACTGACCTGCTGACCTCTGTTACTACCAGCAACGTTTCGCCCAGCTCCATCTGGCAAACCCAGGATCCCCTTTCCACTGATCCCTGGCTGCCCAACTTTCAGGCCTCGACCAATGCTCAACCGGAGAAGACCTATGCGCCCCTGGAAACAGTGCAAGAAGTCTGCGAGCCTGTCATGAAACACAGCAGACATCATGGGACCTCAGCGAACACTGCCCCGTTGGAACCAAATATTTATTTGGATTATAAATAAATTTATTTGGATTATAAATAAAAACTCTGCCGGATTGTTTAACATGGTTTGTAAAGGACCAATCAACTATCGCTCAATTAACTATTACTGTCATACTATTCCCATGCTCTGTATTCTATACATACCCATTTTTATTTCCTTTTGTGATATACATAAAATGGTATATATGATTGTGTATGTACGTGTCTGTATCTTATTATGTCACAAACTTACGTAATATCAGTATTGCTGACCTGTCCAATTTGTATTGGCTTCGTATCGTATCTTGCTCTAACGCTGGTTGAGCCACAACACAGTATAACTGATACAGCCCATGAATTGGCTTTAAGAGTACCAAACAATAGTATTTAATATTTTTTATTCATTTATGCCAATTGTTGTTTGAAATTAATTTATGATTGTAGGCAGTATGCTCTCCAATTTAATGTCACCGCCAAGAATTTTTAACTTCTTTTGTCAAGCGGTGTGAGGCAAACTGCTAAAATTGCTAAAACATTTGTAGTACTACAGTAAACTGCAAACCGTCCGTCAAAACCAACGGATATTATCAATTTTTTATTTCGTAAACAGGAAACTTTTGGTTGTTCGAAGCTGCTCTCTCTTTATTTCCGCTGGTGCTCAAGTTGGCATCCTGTTGGGTTCGGTTACTGTTATTGAGACAGTTCGCAACAGGGCTACTGAACGTTGTTTTAATCTTGCTCTCTTTTGTATTTTCATGACAGATAATGGACAAATAAAGTTTTAGTTATTCTCATGCGTATGCAGGAGTTTCATTGTTGTAGAGAACATAAGATAGGTAGCTAGGTAGGCAGATATCATCAAGAGTAAATAATAGAGTACGACACCGTACTCCTCTTCCTTAATGTAAATGACCAGGTTCGTGACATTAAGACCGAAATCTCCGGGGGGGGGTGGTCACTGTTAACACAGTTGACCATATGTTTATATCCGTTTGTACTAAAACGCATCTGATTGGCTAATCCAGAGTTGGAAGTGGGTAGCGGGTACCCGCGGGTAATAGAAATTTTGCTACCCACAGGCTACCCGCGCGGGTAGTTGCGGGTATCTCTTGTTGATGTAGTCACTAAAATTCAAGGCATTTTATTGAAAAATGTTCGAAAAAATAGGTTTCGTGTTGGTAATTTAAAAAAATTGCTGGTTTTCGCTGAGTGCCCTTCTTCACGATTATTAATCTCAGTTAAAATGGGCATTTGACTAAACTTGTTCTATTAGGTTATATCCAGAAAAGTAATCATAAGACTTTTTCTTTTTTTTGAGCTTTCCAATTGTATTTCTCGCTTTCAGTAAGCAGACTCACTAAATAACTCAGCATATAGACTGCTGTTCGTGCCGTTTTTGCAAAGCTTAAATGCCTTGATTGTATGTGTTCCTTTAGTGAAATGGTACATAAGGTCAACCTTTTCAATACAATTGCCCGAAACTGGGAATGTTTGCTCAAAAAATTGACAAACTAATATTATATAATATAGGCAGGTAGAAAAATCCTGATGACAACTATTATCATAATCCGTTAGGTAGTAACAAACAGTATTTTAGTTGGGGAACGTATATATAATTTAGCTTAGTTTTTGTTATTCAGAACGGAATAGCTCGTGGTCAGTTTTTGGAATCAATCCGAAATCCGCAAACATCCGCAAAGCTCAACCGTTAAAATCCTCTTTTCTAATTCAATCTGGGATGTTTTACATGTTTACGTTCACAGGTGGATAAGGAAGAATTCCTATCCTCTCTGCAAATTCCCCCAGAAGGGTTATCAAAATTGCTCTCACAGGCGGTAAAAAATGCGCCTACAAAGGACATGAAAATTGCTCAAAGAAAGTTTCCAGATTCACATTTCTGACGATTATCCGGCTTCGCCTTATTTTCTACTAAAAAATCGTCTAAGCAATGGTATTATTATTAAAAATCGCTAATTGTAGTTAAAATTTAGAAAAATTGGTGAAAATAGTGGAATTTTAACGTCGCTAAACTTATCCAAAGGCGTCTATCCTCTACCCGGCCAAATGCGCTTTCGATAGCCGAACAATACATAATTTTCAGCAAATTCAAAACCTTGAGCATTTTTTAATTTCTGGAAGACGCGTCAATAAAATAGTCCTTAACTTTGTATTTTGGTCTTCTTTCGATTTCGAATCTAAATGAGTCTAACATTAATTTTTCGTCGAGATGCACCGAGGCCGGGTCCGAGGCCGGGGCGCGTATTTGGAAAGTGTACGTGCGTGTCGCGCAATGAGAAAGTGTACGTGAGCCACGCGCACAATTTCAAAATGTACGTGCATGTCGCGCAATGAGAAAGTGTACGTGAGCTACGCGCATTTCCAGAAAATGTACGCGCGCGTCGCTCAATGTTAATCTGCATCACCGTATATAGTGCGCATCAAAGCTAAAATATATTTTCTGTATATATATAAAGAAGTTGGATTTGCTACATATATATTCTTTTACATGTGTTTGGGCAAGTCATCATATGGAAATTGTATTTTTTGAAAACTATTAATTTGACATTTGTTTAAGGAACATCCTGTTAATGATGATGTTAATTTAAATCGAGCAGCTCAATGTCAATAGAATAAACAGGTTTAAAATTATTCCTGAAATGTCGTGTTCAGTTTCTCAAGCCGATTCAATAGAGCAACAGCTTGGATTGACCAAAATTTTTCGGGTCTCAGATGTTGTAGTGACTCAAATTTCTTTCGTTCGTTCTTTTATTAAAGTTTATAAAGGTATTTGCATTTTAGGGTAATTTTTCAACCTTGACCGATTTCCCTCATTTTGCATTCTAATAGATGTTTTAACGAGCTTTTAAAATTAAGTGTTTAATCATAGGAAACCAGATAGGGTTTACTATAATGAAAATGTTGGTCAAGTTATTTAAGGTGCTGCTTAAGGTCTCACAGAAGCCAATTATCGAAGGCATGGTCATCGTCGAATTGCTATCAGTTTTGCAAAACCACGACCAAATTATTTCCAGCGATTGTGGAGAATTAAAGGGGGATAGCTTTTTGGCCCATTTTTCGACTGTCTCCAATTCGCTTTTTTTCACATATTTTGTAGTCCCCATGGGTGCTCAAAACAAGACCAGAGTGTTAACGTAATATTGCTTCTATCGTTCAGTAGAGCCACTCAAATGTGACCTTGACGTGTGGTAAACATAGGAAAATGAAAGGTTTAAAAGTTTCCAAACTTGCCAAAGTTGGGCACAGTAGGAAAATCCAGGTTTCGCATACACGTTAGTTTATTTCTCCGTGACGAAGAGCGATTTCATAATAGCTTAAGGTGGTGATTCCTTTTGGAGACATCAACTTTGAACCCTTATTACTCATTCATTACCTGGACTTAAGAAGTCATTTTTATATCAAAATGGAGCTTAACATTTTTTCTTATTTTACTGCATTTTCGAAGTACTTTAATTTTCCAGATTTTTTGCAGACAGAAGTAAATTTTTTCGTGAGGCATCGATTATACCATTCGATACCTCTATCAAATACCTGGAGACCCTTTTTTAGTTAATATGAAACCGCTCTTCGTAATGGAGATATTAGCTAAAATGTATGCGCAACCTCGTTTTTGCCTACTTTTCCCAACTTTAGCAAGCGACCACTTTAGCTAGAAAGCAGCAATCGGGGCAACTAAAAAAGGGTCCCTGGGTATTTTTGTGTAAAACATGTCTAGTAAGTGGCAACTCTCTATGATGCATAGTAAATTCTCCACAATCGCTGGAAAAAATTTGGTCATGTTTTTGGAAAAACTACATTTTTTATGATAGCAGTGTACAGGATAGCATTTAGAAGATTATAACGCCACGAAGAATCGGCCTCGACGAGACCATCAAACTGACGCCATTCGTTTAATTTTACGGCTTGCGTAGCTCAAGAAATGGCGGGTTATTTGATCTCTGCAAAAATGACAAGTTTTCAACGCCAAAATAAGAAAATCAGTTATATCTCATTATAGAGAAACGCTATAAAGGTGCTTCAAAAAGCAAAAATGTAGAGCTCAACAAGATCTTTCGAATGAATATAATCATAGCTATGCAACTACTGTCTAATTGTCAAAAAGCGGCAAAAACTGCCCTGTACGGAAACGTATAAGTTTTGAAGCGGGATTGCGCGGAGGGTGTTAGAATGCTAAAAGAACTTATTTTGGGAAGTTTCATCAAATTTCATCCTGATTTGGACCGTCAACCAATAATATGTGCCCAAAAGGAATCACCACCTTAAATAGGGTTCCCAGTTATTTGACAGAGGTGAAACCGTTGACAGTTGATATTAGGTGATTCCAAAATTTACAGGAATTTAATAGGCATATACATTCACAACTCAAAGTAGTTATCAAGAGAGTTGAATGATCAATTCTCTTAGGAATTTATAAATTTTATATTTCTTTCTTCACTAGCTTAAGACCTTCTTCACAGAGGTATCGACTGATATTACCGATGTCTCGCGAAGAATTTACAAAAAATCCTATTTGCAAAAAAGCCTGCAAAAAATCTGTAAAATTATACTTGCTCTACAATGCAGTAAAAAGATTTTTGAAAGCCAAACTTAGTTTTATTTCATGTGTTAAAAGAGAAGCTACATTTTGATATTAAACTGGCTCCTTAGCTCCAGGTAATGGGTGAGTAAGAATGTTTCAAAGTTGAGGTCTCCAAAAGGAATCACCTAGTTAATAAACTGCTTAATCCTTGTCTGAAAAAGTTCTAGGCTACCATACCAGGTTACCATGTCTCGATATGCAAACAGAATTACCACATTAGCTTCGAAATTTCCATTTAAGCAGCGAATTTGATTTGATCTATTTGATGAATACAACCTAAAATTGCCTGGGTACACACAATCATAACACAATGAATATATACATCCTATTTTGGGTCACATTAGTTTCTCTACGCACTAGCAATAATTCAGTCAAACTAATCGTCATTCCAAACAGTAACAATAAACAATAAACAAAGTGAAGATAGTATTTTGGAATATAATGTATGTCATAATGTCATATATGTAGGATACATAG
>JASAND010013602.1:0-32470 GCA_030248195.1 Trissonchulus latispiculum
AAAACTTATGCTTGCGTGAAGTTAATGCTTCACGATGGATAAGCATGATTCACTCATGGTTTCTTATTTTGCAAGTTATGACAAAGTATGAGTCTTTAAGTAAACACCTTGTTCTGATTGTCTACAAAATTAAATGCTTTTCAAAGAAATCAAAGGTTCCAAATTTCAGTTCGTGCAGCTCTAGCTAATTTCAGGCTCAAAATCATGGTCACATTTCATTGTATCAAAATTTAGTTTAATTTTGAAAACATGACGCGTGCTGTATACAAGGGCAGCTAGACCGTAATCCAACAACGTTATTTTTAGCAAATATTCTTTTTTCGTTCCCCGATGATGATAATTTTAACCATCACAATGTTTCATGGGCAGTAGGTATATATTCAACTTAAACGTATACAGATACTACCTATCCTTTGCACACTATTTTTTCTTGTCAATTTTATGTATTTACAGTAATCTGCGATCTGCAACGATCAACCGAAAGTCTCACAAAACAATGTTTTGGTCCTATATGCGCATGTTTTTCTCGAAATAAAGACCGGACTTCGTGTAAATTTAGAAAACTAGGTGCAGGTTCAGGTCTGAGGTGTGTGATGTAAAAACTAAGTCAAAACTCTACTTTTCTCCTCCAACCTATTTCTAAATAAAATACACCAAATTAGTATTTACTCAACTGCAGCAATTAATATTGACACAACGGTCTAACTTTCAAAAACAGCGCAATTACTCAGTTCAAAATATAAAAACTACACTAAACCACCAGTCAAAACAATATATAATGGCGGACACGCAAAGGGCCACTCTCTACCCTACGACACTGAATCCCCAACTAAAACTGCGTCAAACTGGTTTTGACAGAGCCTTATATAGTGAAGACTAATCGATAAAGCCAACCTTACACACGAGTAAAGAATGATTGATTGTTTGTCAAATAAGAATACAATTTTAGACATCTGTTATCTTAAATACTAGTTTCCTTATTATATCTACATCACAAAACTACAGTATAACCATTTCTAAACATGTACTGCCAACTTCACGCTGTAGAACAGATTATTGTAGAATTTACTGTAGACATACTGTAAGATTACTGTAAATTCGAGAGATTACTATAATTTTAGAGCCTTTAGACTTAGGCTTAGCACATCCAACTGACTGATATGCCACAAAATACCCCCTCTTTGCCACCGCCCGCCCCGGCGCGGTGTTCCCAGAAAGGCGATAAAAAGAGAAGACGAACAGTTAGAGGTAAAACAGAAAGTTAAGAGTAAACGGAAAAAATAAAATGTGGACCCTCACTGGTCTCACAAGTGGGACTCCCACTGACAGACATGTGCCACTGGCACGACAAACTTTTGCCAACTTTGACAACAACTTTACTGGGCCCTTAAACTACTGAGTACTACGACTCGACTACAATGACAACTACAACCACGTGGACATAAAATTTTTCGGCTGTCACCGAGACAGAACATAAACTGTACCCTGGGACACACCGCCCAGGAGACGGGGCTGGAGGGGCGTACCGGGAACATCAGTCAGTCATTACCCCCACCAAGCGAAATATGCTCCGGAAGCAAAAGACACACATATTTATGCAAAAAACAAGGTACAGACAGTAAGGCAAGGTGTCAAGGCAGTAGACAAAACGAACAATACAGAAGTAAACATCACAAAAATTTAGTATTTACTAAAAGTAGCTGCAAACAATGCCGGAATACGACTCAAACAAAAATACAAAAATAAAGCACAGTATTAAAGACACAAAATTAAAGCAATTACAAGACCGGTCCTAGTGTCTCTAAGAGTGCCGGGGAAAGGATCCAGCATCAGGTGCCAGTAGCATCACAACGGCCAATCCATGCCAGAAGACGGAAGGCCAGGCAGTCCAGTCAAGAGTAAAGGGCAAAACCAGCCCAGACAGTTCTATCACAAAAGCTCCGGAAGAAGAAATCCAGAACAGACTCGGCCAGGAGGCCGTCCAGACCAGATGACAACGGGCTGCGGAGACAGCCACAGTTCAGAGGAAAAAGTCCAAAAGGACCCAGAAAAGCACCGGGGCAGAAGACTACCCAAGCCGAGAACCCAAGGTGAAGACGCCCACCAAGCACCGGCAAAAGCACCAAAGACGGAGGAGAACCGCCCGAAGATAGCAGAAGGACAGGCAACGCCCTGGACTGCCCATCAGACCAGAACGGAGGCAGGTAGGCCACAATCATCCGGTACTGGCACCGTCACAAGCAAGGGGGGCACTCCTAGGCACGGAAGAGGGGGCGGGGACGGACCACACAACCAAATGAACAACCTACAATACACAAAAAGAAAGATTAAGACATGGATTATGCATAAAAACAAAAGAAAACACAACATGGCAGTAGAAAACATGGCCCGAACTGTACCCGAAAATTAAAAGTGAAACTCGAAATATTTAATAAAACCATTATGTATTAGAGTTAAAAAGAGAGTTAATTTATAGAGGCTAGAACTGAGGGTGAGCCGAGGCAGCCGAAGCCTGAACACCGGTCGGTCGCTCCTAAAAGGTGCCAGACTCCGTGCCCCGGACCCACGGGAGACAACTACGGGGTAAGGAGACAGGGTCCGTAGCCGCTCGGTCTCTCCAAGAAGCCACGGGCCATGAATCCCCCCCTGATTCAAGGAAAAGAAATTTAGGTGCAGGGCGTACTGGGGTAAGAAGAACCCGGAGGCAAAAGAAAAGTATACGCAAGGAAAGAAAGGAGCAAAAATTTTACATTCCGGAAGGAAAACTAAGGAGATCAAGAATTTGAATTTAAATGCGCGGAAAGAATAAAGATCAATTTAAAGAGAAACAGAAAAGAGAGCAGAGATGATTTTAATTTAATCAAGAAAAGAGAAGGTAAAACTGCAAAAGGTATAATAAATTTAATCAAGGAGAGAAATTCGAGAAAGGCACAAAAGAAGAAAGTAATCAATTTAGAAAGGCATGTAACGTTTAAAATCAAGGGCCCAGCACGCCCCAATTAAAAAGCTCAATAAACAACCTCAACAACAAAACAGCAACTACTGAGCCCGACGTGAGTAGGCCAGCTCTGCGGCCCGCTGATCCTTATGCTGCCGTTGGGCCAACCATTCCCGGGTTTGAGCATAGATGCCGGGAAAGAGCTCTTGACGAAGCATCATAAGAAGCTTGCCCATCCAGTTCTGGTGAGTGGGCTTCGGAGCCAGAAAAGCCAGCTGGCGGGTGCCATCCGGTCCCAGATGTTGTAGTTGGTCCTTATTCTGGCCAACACCCCAATATGGATCGGAAGATGCCTCGACCAAGATACGGACACCCGACTGGCGGAGCCAGTCCACCAGTTCCGTAGAAGCCAAAGCCTTTGCCCGGAGGATGTCCAACATCGTAATGGCCCGGACGTGATTCTTGGGGTGTTCCCAAAACTGACGGTAGGGGCAATCCGGTTTGAACCACCCCTTCGTGAAGTGCTTTGATGCTTCCTTCGCCTGAAATGGACAGCGCAAAGAGACCAGGAGCCGAGCCGGATCATGCAAGCAGAACCAGTAGCCAGCCTTCCGATAGTGATATGGAAACTCCGCCACCCGGAATCGTTGACCAAAGATTTCGATAAAGACCGGAGCATCCGTGAACCGGTCACCAGGGATGCGGCGCATGTTAGAAGCCTCGTCGTTTTCCCCAAAGAAGGACCAGACAGCACCGTATGTGTGGACCACCCCTGACGCCATAGCTGGATGATTCAGACAAGTGTCCACCACCTCCTGTGCCTTAGCAGCAAAGAGGGCGGACTTGTTGTTCCACATACTCAAAAACCGGTCCAGCTGCTCATACCGGAACAGGGAAGGATAGATGTACATGACCGGGCAGAATTTGGCAATAGCGGCCACCGTAGCCAGTGACTTCGTGAACCCAAAACCGACCAGTGTGATGGGTGGAAAAATGACCCGGCCGTTCCTACAAAGAGCCGGGAAGGCGATTTCCGCACGCCAGTAGTCATACTTCTCCGGCTGATAGATAAGATGCGGATCAGGATTGGGCCACGGGTTCCGGGTATGGACAGCCTGAACCTGAAGCCGGAAAAGAGCCGTGACTTCCCGGAAGAAGAGACGAAGATCCGCATCCGGAACCGCAAAAGGAGCCGACTGTCCCAACAGCCACTTGTACCAGAAGTCCCAGGTGAAACACCAGTAGGGATTCACCGCAGGCGGCCCATACCGGGAGAGGACATCCGGCAGATAAGCCATTTGCCAATGCCGCTCCGAGAAAGTCCGGAAGGGAACCCCAAAGGGCGAAGACTGAAGCCGCGAGACAACAGTCGACGCCACGTACTGATCTAGGTGCTGGAACCCCATGAACCGGGGGGACGGTGAAACCCTGTCCGCCGGTAACCCAAACCGTTCTTCCCCAGGAAAGATGCTGAGCAGGTCCTGGCCAGGATGGAAGTGAGCCCGTGCCTGCCGCGGGACCGGCGGAGGGTCCGCATCATACGGGCCAGCCTCCGGATCCCGCAGATAGGAGGGCAACGCCTCACAAATGATGGGCACCGTGTCCCCCGTCACTTGGTCATGAAAATCCAACGGATAGACGTCGGAAATAGGGCGATGTAACCGCGGACCCAGCACGTGGGAATCTGGAAAAACCATAGGTCCCGGCCCATGAGGTGGAAGCAGGTCCGGCATGACGTATGGAGGAACCTGTACCAGTTGAGGCAGGGGAGGCCCAGCCTGTGACGCCCGTGAAGATGTACGCGGAGGGTCAGACGCCCGACGAGACCCAGCAGCTGCCTGCCCCACCGGGGCCGCCTGTTGCTGTCGCTCAGCAGCGACCCCGGGCTCCGACCCCGACGCCCTAGACCGTGGAGCCGGAGTATGGGCAAACAGCTGACCCATGGACAAGTCCAGATCCATGCCCGGGGGAAAACCCAGGCCCGGGATAGGCGAGAGCTCGAAGGCCTGCGGAAACAGCACGCGAAGCAAATCCAAGACCTGGAGATTGCCTTCCGTCATCGTATGGAACGCCACCTCAAACGCCGACCAGGGCGCCGGGTGACCCGTCCATTGCTGTAGCTGGTCCTGAGTGATTCCGTGCTGCTCAAGCAGGTCGAATTGCATCCGGTTTTCCACACATGGGCTCCGGAGCCAGAAGGAATCAGAAAAGTGGAGGCGTCCCGGACCCAAAATCGTGCCAAACCCCTGCATGGGAGCTGAGGCACGCGGAGCTGTCCGCAGAATTGTACGCCAATCCGAGTCGGAAACCACCACCGGTTGATCAGCCAAAGTCCTAGGCACTGGGGCATCTCCCGAGACTGAAGTGGCCACCTCCGGAGCCGAACCCAACGATGGAACCTGACGCGGGCTACCTGACGGAGCGTCCTGCACTGGAGCACCAGAACCCTGGTCCACCACCTGGTCCGCTCCCGGTAACACCGCGGGTGGAATGGGCAAGCACGGGGCTTCCTGAACATATTGCGGGCCCTCCTGCTGAATTGATCGAATCACCGCGTCGAGAATAGGTCCCTCCACAAAGTACGTCCGGAAAGCCGGTTCACCGGCATGTGGTACCATAGCCATCCCACAAGCGACCGGGATCCGGAGGGACTGATTGAAGTCCAGAACCGTTGTGGCATCCGTCGCTGCTCCCTGAGGCTGAGTGGATGGAGCCGGTGTAGTGTCCATAGCCACCCCCTGTGACTGAATGACCGAGCCCGGCTGCGAAGGAGCCGTAGACTGAACCCCCAGAGGTCTCCAAGACCCTCCGGAGGCCTCGGAGGCTGTAGCCGAAGTCCCCGGAATCCAATCCAGAGGCAGACGAAGCCGTGGCGGCTGTGATATAGCCAAAAGAGAAGCTGCCTGAGGTTGCACCGCTACTGCTGAAGTCGTAGGCGTGGTGGAAACCGTCTCCGCCGGCTGTTGCAGAGGGTCGTAGGTCCTAGGCTCTGTTGGCAAAAGAGGGACCAAAGTGGGCTCCTGTAGGTGAGCCTTCGCTGCCGGAATGGTAGTAGGCGACGGTGGCTGCCGGACCAGAACCTCCTGGCCCGTTCCCGCGACGGTGGGGTCGCTCCCCGAACCCGCCGACGGGATCCCAGGAGGGACAGAGGGCGTCGGGTCGCCCCCTAAGCCACCCTGACCCTCGCCGGAAGGGCCAGGCGCGAACTGAGCCTCGGCAATGAGCAGCTTCCGCATCACCTCTTCACCAGATGACTCCTCCTGACCCACTGTCGCATGGGCGCCCACCTCCGGAACGTCCGAAACCAGCTGAGCCGTACTGGTGGAAACCACAGAACTCACGGAGCCTGCCAAGCGAACACGCTTCGCATCCGGACGGCGATCCACTGGAAGGAGGGGGGGCGTTTGCTGACGCTCTGCCGCACGCTCATCCTCGTGCCGCTCCTCTGCCGCCCGGCGGGCCTTCTTAGACGGCTTCGGCGGCGGCTGCTTGTCCTGCCGCAGAACGGGATTCGGACGCTGATGAACAGAGGCCCAGGGTTCCCGAGCCATCCAGGCATTTGGCGGCATCTGACTCCGTGTCAGATCACGAGGCGGAAAACAAATAAGCGGCTTCCAGATCGTCGTCACCTGGACTCCCATAGACGCATCAAACTTAACCAGATTAACCTCACCCTGCGGAGGGAGAGGCGTCGGCTTCAGATGGTCCTTGAGCGCATTCATGGTATTCTTGTGCGAGGTCTGCGACAGCGTAGTAACCATCATAAATTGTCGCAGGGCTTGTGGAGTCAGTTCGCTGTCAAACAGCAGGTATAGCTGCACCACCAACGCTATATCCCGGATATCCAGGGCGACGTTCCGGAGATCCCCGGCATTAGGGAATGGGAACGTACCCTTCGCATTAGATGGCCGGCACACGGACGCAGGGAACCGGAGGACCTCCGTTTGATGCCACAGAAGCCCGGGGTCACCCCGTTTCGGATTGATCGGAGGAGGAAGCAGTTCCCCCGACTGCGGATCCACCCAAGGATAAGGGCCTCGTGGGTCACCCGGTTCCCGTGGGGCCAAGTCCTTCCCTTCGGCCCGCTGCCTGACCCAAGAACCCAAGTGGCCCAGCTCTACCATGGAATTCCTGGCGTCAATCCCAAGACATCTAATCAACCGCCTGCAGTCTAATAGAGCCGAAAGACCTATTAGAGCATACGGGGTATTATAGAGCAGGGGAGACAAAAGGCCCTGAAGATATTCCCAGGACCGGACGTGGAAGAGGAGCTGGAACAGAGGGATCAAATAGATTCGCAAATTAGGAGGCGTCGCGGGGTCCACCGACGGATGTAACGCATCCAGCTGCTGCCGGAAGCGAACCGGATCCTCCGGAACTGCCAGCGCGAGGACTGTGATCAGGGCCTGCTGGGGGATCCCCCAGATCTGACCAAAAGGAGGTTCCAGATCCCAACACAAGAAGCCCGCCTGAACCGCCCGCTTGTAGATAACCGGCAGGTGGTCGAGGAGGACATAGATAGACTGGATAACGGTGGTGGCACGCCGGAGAGGGAGTTGGAAAACAGATCTGGCCTGGATCTGCTGGTGATATCGCTCGAGTTGATCCCGGTCCAGCTGCCTGGGTAGCTCCGCAAAGGCCGGAACAGAGTCCCTAATCGTCTTGGCCAACTCGCTGTAAGAGATTAAAGGGATTGCTTCCGTCTGGTAATTGCCCGGCGACTGATACGGAGCAGGCGCGGGCCCAGCCGACGACGACGGGCCCGGCTGTCCTGACGGTGCGCCGGACGAGGACTGATGACTGCGGTGGGAACGAGACGGCCGATCCCGCTTCCTCGCTCCAGAATCCCGCCCAGACATGGCTAACCAGCAAAAGAAAAAATCAGGCAAAAACAAAGAAAGAAACCACCTGACGGGAGGACAGGAGCCGGATCTATGACAGTCGGAAGGATCAGAATCTAAACAAAAAGAAAAAGAAAAAATCCTACGGAAAAGAAAAAATACAAACATATATACAAAACACAAACAAGAACAAAGTGCACACATAAACCCTAGTCAATCTGTATCCGAAGCCACTGCGACCGAAAATAGTGAATTATATTCACGATATTTGATCTGAAAAGTGGCCTCCGGCTGATTTGCTGTGCGAGGGCGCAGGCGCGCGGGAACCGTATCCGTTTCAACTACCGCATGAAAAAGAGAATTATACTCTTTATAAATATTTTTGGAGGACGGGTTAAGCACAGAACCAGGGGCAAGACGCACCGGGTAAGGCAAATTAGGATCCGAAGTCCGGATCATACGGGCCAACTTCTCCTCCCACGCTTTCTGCTCCTGACGCTTCCGCTCTTGCACAGCCCAGTCCTCCCAGGCTTTTGCAGACTTGCCCAGGGCCAACTGTGTGGTAACCGCTTGATAAGTCTCCCTACGCACTCGCTTAGCGGAAACCAACGGTAACATGACCCGGATGTCCTCCGGCCGGACAGCAAATTTACTCTGAGTATTAGCCATAACACGTATGAATTACACACAGAATAAGAAGTCAAAAAAAACAACTAACCCGAAAAATTTCGTTACCGGGTAGACAGAACCAAAGGATCCGTAAGGAAATGAAAACCGGACCTAAACAATAAAGGTGCACACGTAGACAAACAACACAAGTCAAACAGTTACATAAAATACTAAAAGATTCAGCTAAAATTACCCCCTCTTTAGGGGTAAAGCCCCCAAAATCTCCGAACAAAATAACCAAACTTTAAATTCTAAAAAAAAATTTAGGATATGAAAAATTTGCATCGAGGAAAAGGTGTATAAATAGGGTGGCTAGTAAGTACCTTTATTCAAACTGAAAAGAGTTGGGTTCAACCCACTGATTGTGTCAACCCGAAGCACAACTTTGAGCACCAAACACCGGATAGAATCCGTACAGACAAGGTTACACCCTAAAACACAAATATTAGATTACGGCCGGAATGACGTGGGGGAAAACAAACAGGCACGACGAATAGTATGGGATGCTGTAGCACAAAGAGAAGCAAAATGTTCATATTCGAGCAGATTGTTCAGCTCCCTCCGAGAGCACGCCTCCGCCTCAAACTGTGTCATATACATATTCATAGCAATCCGGAGAGGCAACTCCGGAGCACCTTGAGGCCAGACAAAACCTGGTTGCCAATCTGCTGTAGATCTAGGAGGTGGCAATCCGTGAAAGCGGGGTAATTTCTGTAGTTCCTCCGCCTCACGAGACAATTCCTCCAAAACATAGTCTTTCATTGAACGTGCTAATTTACTAAGGGCCTGACCCATGACTAAGATTAAAAGGACAGAAGTACAAAACAAAATTAATTGAATTTGAAGTAAGCTCAAGGAAAAGAATTTAGTAGAAATGCTAAGAAAATAATTTATAGAAATACTCAAGGAAATAAGACTAAAGAATTTATAGAATGCAAGAAAAAGAACTTTTTAAAGAAGCTCAAGGAAAAGAATTTAATAAAGACTTAAGAAAACCCCTAGAAAACCTCATACACAAACGAAGAAAACACTCACTGCAAATCCTGGAAAAGAATCTTAGAATTACGCAGGTAAAACACAAATTAACGCCTAAAAATAAAAGCAAACCTTGTTAAAATACAAACGTAGGTAAAACATAAGAAAACATAAAACACATGTTAATACGTACAAAGGTGTGAGATCATATGGGTACAGTAGGGGTCATGCGTGTTAATAAAAATCCTAACTAAACATAAACAGGTTCACTCCGCAGGCTGGGCCTGATCCGCAAAAGGTTTGAGACGATTAACATGAATAGTCTCCGGATCAGCTCCAACACGCAAGGTAGACTGAATTTGGCAGTTGGCAGGGGACAGCACTTTAAGCACCCGGAAGGGACCTTCGAAGGCTGGGAGATACTTCCGACTGGTGCCCTTGGGAGCATTACACTTGGCCACATGTTTCCAAACCAACATTCCTTCCGTGTACTTGACCACTTTCACCTTAGCATCATAGGTGGTCTTCCGCTTCTTCAAAATCGCGGCCACGTGACTTGTCAGGATACGCCGAGTGTAGCGCAGGCGATCCCGGAGGTCACCCAGATAGGACGGCATGAAATCCTTTACTCTAGGTTCCGGAGTGGTCAAAAAATTTTCTGAAAACAACCGAGGGTCCCGCCCGTGAATAATGTAATATGGGGATTCCCCAAGGGAGGAGTGGGGGGTAGCTCGATACGCAAAAACCACCCAAGGCAAAAGTTGATCCCATTCTTGATTCCGCGCAACCATGCACTTCCGGAGCAGGCTCTTGAGGGTACCATTGAGGCGTTCGCACGCACCATTGGATTCAGGATGGTAGGCCGTTGTCCGGATCTTCTTGGTACCCATCAGCAGACAAAGTTCTTCCATGAGGCTGGAGCAAAAGGGAGTTCCCCGATCCGTGATGACTTCTCGAGGAGCGCCATGAACAGCAATGACATTTTCGGCAAAGACCTTGGCAATCGTGAGCGTTTGCTCATTCGGCATGGCAAAGGCCCACCCCCACCGGGAGAAAAAATCTACCACCACTAAAATTTTGCTATTACCTGATTTTGTAGTTGGAGCATGCATAACATCCATGCTCAGGCGCTCAAAAGGAGCCTCCACCGGAGTGAAGAACTTCAGGTATGCCTGAGGACGGACTGGTCCGGGATCACAAGCAGCACAGGCCCGGCAGTTTGCCAGGTACTTAGTGACATCTGCCCCCAGAGTAGGCCAATAATAGCGGATAATCATGAATCCAAAGGTCTTGGCCTTCCCATTATGACATTTTACTGTAAATTGTAAATTCGAGAGATTACTATAATTTTAGAGCCTTTAGACTTAGGCTTAGCACATCCAACTGACTGATATTCCACAGTAGGAATTTTCCGAAAAAAGTAGGAATTTTGGCAGATAAGTCTTGTGAGTTAAGCACTCAAATACGTAAACGAATGAAGGTATGGACATAAATTTTACTTTAATTTGAGGCATTGACATATCCAGGGTTTCGTGATGGCGGGTAGAGACCTGCACGGGCCGAAATTTTGCCGAAAAAAGGGGGAAAATTTGTCTCGGCCCGCCCGGCCCGTCAAAAATTTCGGTCCGCCCGGCCAGGCCCGCGAAATTTTTCATTTTTTCAGAAAGTGTAAAATTTTTAAAAATTCCGAATTTCTTTTTGAAATTCGGTTTGAAGTATCTATGTAGCAATTGCGAAAATTGCGTCAATGAATTGAGAGATTTGATATTAATTTTGAGTACCAACTTTTGCAATTAACAGTTATTGCCTTTTCCGAATTTTAACAGTTTGAAGTGCTTGTTCCGAATGTTTTGAACCACAGAGTTGTGCTGGACAACGTCGTAAACGATAATTTTTTAGCACCTTGTCACGAATCAAACATGAGCATAAGCATACTGATTATAAAAAGATTTGAAATTTGAAGGATATCAAGCGTTTACTTAACAATTTAATCGACCATTTAATTTATGTAAATAAAATACACAGTAAGTAACCTTTATGAAATGAAAATACCGAAACTTATTGCTGAAAAGCAGTGTTAATTTGTACGAAACTTAATTAAGAAACAAACACAAAAATCTGTCAAGCTAAACATTTCAGGTATGGCGGCCCGGCCCGTGAAGTTTGGCCGTCCGCCCGCGGGCCGGACCGGGCCGCGAGCCATTATGCAGGCCTCTAATGGCGGGTGCGGCCCCAAGAGATTCGTTTGCCTACCGGGGAGGGGAGGAGGTTTGGGGGTGGAGCCGTCCAGAAGTTGAAACAATTTTTTTGCAATTAGACCCTCGTCAGTGGAGCTTCCTATATCAGTTCTGGGCTTTTTCTAGGCGAAAAAAGTGGGGGTGGGGAGAGTGGGGGAAGCCCCCCCAAAGTAGGGGGGGGGGGTCCAAAGTGGTCTAAAATCGCTATAAATGCAGTAAAAATAGCCTGTTTTCTACATATACCGCTATACATATGCTAAAAAGTGCTTTCTGGGCACCTTATGGTGAGTGGGGGGAACCCAAAAAGTGGGGGGCGACCCAGTAAACAAAGCCCAGCAGTTTTTCTAACTTTTCTCGCATTTTTAGCTCAAGCTTTTAACCTTTTGCACATGCGGCACCCCTCTGTTTTAATTTTAAAAAATTTTTGCGCCTGTTATCAGTGTTTTTTGCTCAAAAAAGTGCGCAATGACACACTTTTTTTCTGAAATGAGCAAAAAATTTTGGGCTTGTGCGCACGCGTGCGCACTTTTTCTAGCGACACGAAGAGAAAAATTACTGAAAATTTGTTGCTCAAAGTGCTCAGAAAAATTGCTCCTGGCTCTCAATTTCACAAAAATCTCCAATTTTTCCTGGGGGCTCCGCCCCCAAACCCCCGTCCTTACTTGCCTACTACCGGTTTATCGCTAAGTTGCGACATGACTTTCAGTAAACAGGCTAGCATTAACATACAAGCATCCATGGCCTAACGTATATATGATTAATCAGCTTATATATATATATATATGCAACTCGCATTGCATATTCAAGTGATAAAATATAAAACTGATTGCCAAATTTTAATTTTGGTTTGTCAGTTCTTGGAGAAGTTTACAAAACTTTAACAGGAGGTTCCGTGACAGCTAGGTTTGTTATTATCCGTGTTTTCTCTACCCACCGACAGTTCAAAACATTTAAAACAGAGATGCTCTAAGCTGAGCCCTGAAAATTACTGAGTCTGATGTCGGAACCTTGAATCATTTTCTGAAAACTGCGTAGTTTTCGATGAAATTTTAAACTAGCGTGTATTTTTGTTTTATAAATACGTAGCAGTGAGGATTCTTAGCTTGCAAATAACTTAAAAATTGCCAAAAGGTTTCATCATTTCGCTAAATTTAGAAAATAAAAATTTACTTTTATATCAATAAAACTTGAAGATTATCATACGTAGTCAAATGGTTGCTATTTTTTAAAGACTTTTGCTTCTGCGCCACAGACCCGTCGTTGCAAAGTTTAGGTGAGTTTGCAAATTTATTCCGGCATTAAGTTCTGGCATCTTATAATCAACAGCTCGGAACATTGTAGAAAGGTCGTGCAATTGCTAATAAATTACTAATAAATGCAAAACAGGAATTTTATGCTAAATTTTAGCATTTTTCCTGCTATGCGCACTTTTTTAGCAAATTGCGCAAAAAATTTGTGGCAGTGCGCAGAAGAGCGCAAAAGTGTCCGAGCAAAAAAAACCTGCCTGTTATCTAAATTTTAAAAGTTTTCCCGCCTGCAGAGCATTTTTTCAACTCGAATTTTCACGGCGCGAGTGTTCTAAAATGTTCTAAAATACAACAGTTATAGTCGTTTAAAATTTCAAACTCCTATTGAAAAGGGCCCAAAATCGGAACTTCAAATTTTTCGCTTCTGGCAACGATGATGACGTCCCTGCAACGTGTTCCCTGCTAACAAAGACTAAACATTCCAATCCTGACTCAAACTAGACATTGGCCGTTCCCATAAACAGGAAGAATCGTTGATACAAAGATGTGATTGCCTAGCACACCCTTATAAAAGTAGGCGTAGTAGGAAAATATGATAGCGCCGAAGGCGCGAAAATTTTTTGAAATCTAGTGATTTAAAGTAACGTTAAGGACATTTTGGAATTTTTCTGATCAGTTCGTAAAAAAGTAGGAAAAAGTAGGAATTTTCAGCAAAAAGTAGGAAAAAAGTAGGAATGAAGAAAAAGTAGGAAAAAAGTAGGAAAAGTAGGAAGAGTATGAGGCCTGCTATAAGTGTCGGTCCAGCGCAACCCGGAAACTTAACCTTTTGCACAAAATCTTGCCTGTTGCAATCAAGCTAAGCAGCTGGGTGTTTTAATGTAAAACTATCAAGATTACTTACAAAGAAATAAACAACCATTATTTTATTGATAACTATATTTGTATACGTAAAACATGCTATCAAAATAATCATGTACGTAATCTTTCCTTTCTCCAGGATCTTAAGGCGCCCAGTCATCTGCAGCCCAATCGGGGAGTTCAGTAGAATATGCCCAGTCAGGTCCCTGAAAGTATTTAACAGTCCAATTCATTACAGAACCCTCCAATGTATAAAATGTAACTTAAAACTAAAAAATAGTTTTACGGTGAAATCTTAGACCGTGAAGATTTCAAATATCCTTTCGTAGCAATCTTTTGACTTCTGCGCAGCAAGCAGCATCATCTTTCAATTTAAGCGTTGTCAACTATCACTGTTTCACGTGAACCCCGAGATGTTCAGTGTAATAATTTAATATCGCTGTCCGGAAACGTGGCGCAAGTGGTAGAGCGTTCTACTCTTAATCCAAAACTCGGCGGTTCGATCCCCACCCTGGACACTTTTCTTCACATCTTTCAATCCTGATTTCAACCTTTCATAACCTAATGGATTCAACATTATTTGAGCATGACACTAAACTTATATATTCTCTGTTATATCAGTACAAAAACTGTGCTCTGCAGGTGATCGTTCGGCTAAAATCTCAATTCTCTACAAACTATCCTTTATCAATAAACATATTCGACGCTATGCACATTGCACTGTAGCTCGCAACAGACACACTTTGGACCAACAAAAATAAATTAATTTCGTGCTTCATCGCGCAACAGTATCGGGCGATCTTTTTATTTACTGGGAGCCAAGTAGAGTAGAGTTCTAATAGCCAATAGCTCGCAGAGCTCCAAAGTATGTCTGTTGAGAGTTTTAGCGCGCAAGCACAGGACGCGAATTAGTTTAATGAATGGTGTTTATTTTGTAGACAGGTTAGCCAATAGGGTGTAGAGAGCATAGTTTTTGCATAGTTTTTTAACAGGGAGTTACCTTAGTGTCACCATTGTGTGTGTACCCGTGGTAATATTAAATTAAACGTGAATAACCTAAGAGTCAGAAATAAAGAGCTTTAAACACAACCTATATATACCTCGTTGATTGAAATGTTTCTTACTTCATATTGCAAACAGTGAAGATACATTTGAAGCTCCGCAACCGTGGGCTGAACAAATTTCATTTCACACTCATAACAGTAGGGATCGAACTCGGAACTGGTGGCACTAATCAAGGGTTGACCGTTTTCAGGGCCCGGCAACGGACGCCTCGACACTTTGTCGATGATGGAATGATTTTCTTCATTCAGCCAGTACAGCTGAGCATTGTGTTCCTTCCATAGATCAGCCACTAACTAAATTATCAAAACAGCAACCCAAAAAGAACATGATGTCCACTAGAACTAGCTGAGGAAATAAGTTTGGTTCAAGTAATTCCAACTACATCATAGTCAGTTCCAAGTCCGGTTGAGAAAGGAGAAGGGTTGTTGGCTTTGGGCGAGCCCACGAGGAAAACGAGCAATAGTTCCTGCTGATATCCAAAGAATACAGTTTAGTATGGCACACTGCGCATGAAGCCTGTGATCGACTGAGCCCTGACAGTGGCTGGCTACTTAAGGAAGACGCTGGCTGCCCAGAATGTAAAACCCGGTCTACATTGTACTCAAACCCACAGTTCCTTTCTGATAAGAAGTGTTTGCTGGTGGAGGTTTATGTCAGACAAAAAACACCTCCTACCTGCGCTAATCCCTTCCTATCCATCCCCCTAACCCATATAATAATATTTATCTAATTCTAGGAGACTGAACAGAAGCTACACCTTAATGCTAACTGCTAACACAGTTTAATTTATTACCAACAGTAATGCTGTGGCTTTCGCACCATACCTCTTCCTTAGATTTTCCATAGTGACCATTCTTTCCTTTATCTGGCCCAAATGCTTTACTATTGTACAGAGCATCATTGACTATTGGGTGACCTAAAACGAAATGCTGCAAAACTCTAAGAACCCAGCTCTAAAGCGATTACACGACATGTTATCTAAAACAATAGGACCCAAATTAATAAAATCTAAAAGCGAAAACACATATTACACTCTTAAAAAGACTCCTGTAGAAACTACAGGAATTCTTGTAGTTTTCTACAAAAGTGCTCCTGTGCGGTCAGTCACTAGCGGAGCTTCCTGTACTTTCCACAAAAGTAAATTTTGTATTTTTTACCGGGCTCTCAAATAGTAAAAATTACAGGAATTTCCTGTAGAAAATACTAAAGAAACCTGTAGTTTTTATTACAGGAGTTTCCTGTAGAAAATACTAAAGAAACCTGTAGTTTTGTTCGACTTTTCTGACAATCCTAAATCAGATACCAAACGTGTAGTTTTTACAAGACAAAACCTGTAAATTTTACTGGAGCGACCTGTTGTTTCAAACAGGGGGGAGGGCAGGTGTAGGGGGCGGCCGCTCCCAAAATATTTTCGGCAGGGAGCGGCCGTTACAAAAAATCAGCCACGGGGTGTTGAAAGACTGAAAATTTGAAAAAATTCAAAAAATTCAGTCTTCAAAAATTATGATCACTGTCGCCCTTATATACTCAGTTTGCGTTATCAGCGTATCGAGTACTTTCTTGTAGAGTAAACCTGTAAACCAGTGAAAACTACAGGTTTCACTTGTATTGAATACTGGTCAAACTTGTAACCAATTCTACCAAGGTATGTCCGGTAAAAACTACCAACGATGTCCTGTAGAAATTACAAGACTTAACCTGTATTTTCTACAAAAGCTTTTGTATTTATCGTCTACAAAAGTGATTCCTGTAGTTTCTACAGGAACGTTTCTAAGAGTGTAAGTTAGTAGTATTACCTAGAAACTGCAAATGAATTCTGATTTGGTGAGTGCGACCAGTCTGCGGATAGCCTGAAATATAAACCACCATTTCTAATTTAAACGAAAATGTGACATTAAAACATTGTTGCAAAAACATTCTATGCCTTTATACACAGGAAAAAACATCATTTCCTACGAAGGGGTAATAAAGAACGTGTCAATACAGATGTCAGATACGTATAATGCAATTAGGTACAAACATTTTACAACGGAAGTTTGCCCATTATAGCTTAAACGCTGGAATCGAGTGGAGGCCGACTTCGGACTGAACGTATCCAATCCCACTCCATGGAGACCCATTTTGAAGTCCAACTGTCCAATGGGCTCATTACAGGTTATCTCGCCGCTAAAACAGTATACCCTATACAATACCAAGAAAAAATAATAATTAAGAGTGTGTCACATGCTTAGCTATTACTATGATATTGACAATACTAAATTATAATACCAACAGAAACTAGTGAACTGGATTCGTTAGGATCGGTGAATAATTTGCAACAGTAATTTTTTGTCAACTTAATCCGATCCATAGATTCACTTCTGCTCGGCGACCTGACCGCACAGAGTTGTAAAAATGGTTACTCTAGAAGGAAGACAAGAATTAGAGTATTTAGATTTTCATTTTTCCGTCTTTTAGATCCAATTCAGGTGATTAAAGAGATCAGCCATTGCCATAACATCTTGCAAACGCCTACTCTGGAAGGTGTAATTTTTGATTTTTCAAATCCAGTTGGTACAGTCTTTGACGGCTATGCTAGAGATCGCCGTTACGCAGGTATAGGCACTAAAGGAAACAACTTAATTAGTCCTGTCCAACACCACAGCCCTACCCCATTAATCGTATCTGATAAGAATTAAGAAGATTCTATACATCAAAAATCTATCGAAAAACGGGATCAAATTAGACGACTCGTTCTACATAGATAAAACTTGTTAGTCCTATCCCAACACAGTAAGAGGTACCTTTACTTAATTTAAAAAAATAACAGGCTCTAAAACATACGCAGGAAATTCTCCTTCCACTCTGCACACGTATTGCTTTCGAATTTCGTGCTTCTTCAAGCTTTGTTCAAACCTCTTGCTGGATTTGGCGCTTTTTGCAAAAATCAGAACTCCGGATGTAAGTCGATCCAAACGGTGAACAGCTA
This sequence comes from Trissonchulus latispiculum, assembly GCA_030248195.1. Classification (NCBI taxonomy): domain Eukaryota; kingdom Metazoa; phylum Nematoda; class Enoplea; order Enoplida; family Ironidae; genus Trissonchulus; species Trissonchulus latispiculum. The sequence goes on from JASAND010013602.1 coordinate 17,799, forward strand.
AAAAATCGACCACAAAATTCAAAGCATTTATCATTAGTATCTCCACATTATTTCAATATGAATATGATCTATCTAATAAAAAATCGCTAAATCTAGAAAAATACACACGATTTCTGCTTTCGTATATAGTGCTATTTAAATCAGAAGCCTAAGTCAAAACTGCAAACTTAAAATACTGTAACGGCAAACACAACACACTCTTAATGCCTTCGATATTGTATTCCCATTTTAACAGTGATAGTACGGTATTATGCCGATAGCGACCGCAACTGTGTACCTAAAACATAATATAAAACCAGTTAGTTTTTAGTATCGGTGTGACGAAAGCTTTGTTTTATACTTACGCAGAAAGTAACAATTTACGTCAGCCATGCTTTCGATTTAAAGGGAATAGGCTTAGTTCAGTGTAAGATACATACCTAGCCTCCCCTAGTGTTTCTTTTTCTAGGCGAAAAATGTGGGGGTGGGGAGGTGGGGGGGACCAAAAAGTGGGGGGGGGGTCCAAAGTGGTCTAAAAATTTGCAAAAATGCAGTAGCCTGTTATGTACATATATATTGCTATAACTATGCTAAAAAAACTTTTGAAAATTTTGACCAAAAATCCTTAAAATTTGGCATTTTCTGGGCGTCTTATAGTGAGTGGGGGGGGAAGCCCAAAAAAGTGGGTGTGGGGCCGAGTGGGGGGGCCAAAAAGTGTGGGGGGGCGCACCCCCACCCCCCCCCCTCCAGGAAAAAAAGCCCAGGTTTCACCGGCCGAACCCTTCAGCCGGCCGGCCACCGGCCTGCAGCAGCTTGCTGTGAAGCTATTATTAGCTGTGAAGTTATTAATACTAACTGCACAAACCATCCAAAGCCAGGTTTTTTACGGTTTTTTGTAAATATGCTGCTTTAGCTTCCAAAAACCATGGCTCTCCTTGACGGATATCCGGTTTATGTCCTAGTACAGTCGGTGCTGGAGCAGGAAGATGATGAAGAAGAAAAGAGTAGAGTATGCAACTAAATCCGAGGCCAAATGTAGGTATTTTCAAAAGTCGAAAGCCCGAGAGTATATATTTTGATTATTGTCGTCCAATAAAACTTTAATTTGCTATGAATGAAACACGTCCTATTTAGTTTTCCAGCTACAGTAAGAAAAGTTAACAATAGTTTCGCGTGGTGTATCTTAGGCGTACTGCTTCGGAGTTTTAGCATAAGCTAGCTTTGGCGTTAATTTTAAGTTTAGTTGCTCTAAACTGTAAATTTCTGACTGTTGATTTGCATCTACCTGCCGGCCTCAAACACTAGCCTCCCCCCGTTAAAATGAAAGCTGTCTACAAATTGAGAGAAAGTTAGACAGAAATTAATTACACCAACCGGAATAGAAGAGGGTTTGTTAATCACTAAAACGTCATCAGTTGAAGCCAATATTTGAATTGGTTTATCTAGAACGGGTGCTTCGTGCCTAAAACGAGAACATCCCATTCCGCGCTTCGTAACTCAAAAACAAAGAGCCTAATGAAACAGTACTACCATGAGGTCGGACCCGATCACCCGAGAGCGAAAGTTAGCTCTTGTAAAAATAGAGACAGTACTCGCACGCTCGGTTGAAGGTAATCCAATCCCAGTTCCTGCCATCAACGCTCTAAGCACGGAAATCACAACAACACAACAGAAGGAAAACCGAAAAGTTCAGTCAGCAATTAATGCAAAAACAATTGCTTCTGCACACAGTAGTTACCTACCTATGAATTACATGCTGTATAAAATCATTATCTTTACAAACATGGTCAGCATTTGGTATTTTTCCGTTCACCTTCAGACGACCCAACTTCAATGATCGATCCTAGAAAACACAATAAATGATATGTCAGTAATAAATACAATACAATATTTTGTATATTAACAAAAGTAGGCAAACAAATTTAAAATGTCATAAGCTGTACAGTTTATTGCTGACAAAGTGTGATATTAATATAAAAAATCTGTGGCCCACATTATTCTTGCCACCACTAGTTTTCGCAGTGCTTTAGGCTATAAAACGAAGCTGAACATGGAGAATCAAAAACACAAGAAAGTTAGTACAAAAGTCAGCCATACTATTCACTTACAAATTGAACCGGACTTCGTGGATGAAGTTCCTCATTAAGAACATCAAGAAGTGGTCGGTCAACCCATCGTCGCTTACACCAGGCGTGGTACACAAAGAAATAAGGCTTCACATCTCGAATACCTAAAAGGTATATGACTCCACTAAACAAGAAAGATATTATGCTAATCCTGCGTAGACGTTTAAAAGCTTTTCGTTGTGTGTAAAGGTTTGTCATTGCCAACATTTTGCCAGTTTTGAAACTTTACTTATATAAGAGCAGGAAAACTTTTTATAATTTAATGCAAATTTTGTGCAAATTCTGTGACAAGACAAATTTAGAAAATTAAAAGATAACTGCCGGGAAAGCAGAAACATTTTTCTAAATTCTGATGTAAAAAATGGTATTACAAATTTCAATTAACGATTCAAATTTATCCTTACATTTCAATTGGACTAAAGGGTACAGTTCGCCGAAGTTTCAATAAATTTCGAGTAAACAACGAAACCAATAACAAATTAAAAGTCGACGATGTGTACCATTATCACTTATGAGGTATTCCGGCTTTACAGGAGCTTGGAGACTGTCCAGAGGCGCTTTCACCCCAAATTCTTCACCGGAAGGCACTGGAATTGCATGGCGCTAAAATTACACAAGGAAAACAATACTGAAATACGACAACTTTCATGAAATTCCATACACAAACTTATATTCTGCCCGCGGTAAGCGTAGTAAACAAACTGTACCTTCATCCAACAAACAGACTAAAGTTGGTGGACTAATAAGCAAAAACGATTAAAAATTAGTTAAGTATATATACAACTGAATATTTTCCAAAATCTTAGCTGAAATTTTGACAAAAGATAGGAATAAATTATAAATCTAAAATGATAAATACACACATTGATCCTGCTAGTTTTACGACGCTTCGGCTTTGGTGATGAGGCAGCGCTAGAGTCAGGCGACGAAAGAATTTGTGGATCAACTGGATCCGTGGAAGAAGTAGCCAGTTTCAGTGCTTCGCTCATACTTCGCTTCGAAACAGAACCAAATCTAGTCAACATAGCATCCTAAAATTTCAGATCTCACATCCGTAAATGAAATATGACTGCACCAGAAAATTTTGAGGAGCCTGCTTTTCTCTTAATTTCTTGAACCCAAATTTTCAAAAGGGTTGGATTGTACCATAAGCATTGTTGCAACGGCACTTGTTGCAAAATTAATGTTAAGCCCGGTTCACACTGCGCAAGTTCAAGATTTCAGGTGTTGATATCGCTTTGTGTAAATTTGACCTTACAGGCTCCATTTCTTTATGAAAATGGACGAAGCTTTAAAAATATATTATTTTGGTGCTCTTTAACATTCGGGGACCAGTAACCGCATGTTTAGGTGAAATCAAAATATAAGGAATTATTCATTTTTGCCATTATTCTCTCAGTACGAATTGGTTGTGATGGCTGGAAAGAGGGTACCAAAATAAACATTTTTGCTTTTATAACCTTTGACCTAACGTCTCTAGTGGCTAAGTCAGTATAAGCCAAAAACGACTTTTGGGGTCAAAAAATGTCCTTCATTTCATATCATATCATATCACAAGAAGAAATTTTGGCTGATTCTACAGTTTTGAGAAATCGATGTTTAAAAATTTTTTGGTCTATATTCAGTATGTCAAAAAATTTCTGCTAATTTCTTGTTTATTTTGCTAGTGCCGTGAGCTCATGTGAATGTACAGATTCTAAGCTTTAAAACGACGTATAAAGCTCTTAGCAACTCCAAATTGCGAAAGTTATAGCGTTTCAAAAATCACCATAAAAGCACTACACAAAAGAATACCACCACCTTAGGTTAATGGTTTAGACCTTCAGGTTAAATTTGTTCATTTTTGCTGAAGCGTTCACACTGGAAGGTTTAAGGCTCAAGGAAGCAGAGTTAAGGCATTTTAACTTCGCATTTATGTTTAAACTTTCTATACTTTATAGATAGGCTTAGTTAATAATTTTCGAAATACACATTGTAGAAATCCTTACAAATGCGCAGAACTAAAAAATTTAAAATCCTTGAATATTTGAATGCACACCGTTTCATATAAAAACACGTGATATTAAGACATTTTGTAAACCTTTCCGACAAGATGCTTAAACCTTAAACGAAACTGAAAATAAACTAAATTAAAGTAACATTGAGGGAGGTTAAGGGGGGAAGGTAATTAAACTAGTGGGAAAAATGCCCTAAACGGGCATGCAATGGCTAGAATAGGGAAAGAAGGAAGGGCGGAAAAATGCCAATATATACGTATATATACTTGTCAGTCGGCGCTGAAAATGGTAAGAAACTAGATTCAGCGCCGAATAGGGAAAGCAGTCGGCGCTGAAAATTATAGAAACTAGATTCAGCGCCGAATAGGGAATGCAGTCGGCGATGAAAAGGATAGAAACTAGATTCAGCGCCGAATAGGGAAAGCAGTCGGCGCTGAAAATTATAGAAACTAGATTCAGCGCCGAATAGGGAATGCAGTCGCGTAGCGTGGAACAGGCACTTCCTCCGTCCATCCTATTCGCGTGAACTGCTCTGCACTCCCCGAGAACGTGGTATATACTGCGTTTGAAATGAGGCAGGATACAATATCGTTTGTGTAACAAAAAGTTAAAGCCGGAGCTGCTGTCTTCTGCATAAAGTACATAAAGTATATACATTGTCTATTAGCATTAGTAGTTCCAACTGGGAATACTCTGTTAGGCATTTGGACTTTTAATAATTTCGCTCTTAATAGTAGTCTAAAACAAATTAAAAGTGTTATTGATCGTTAAAAATGTTGTGTTGGAAAAGCCAATAAAAGTATGTGCCAAAACGAAATCTTAATCTTGTCTATATTAGGACACTAAAACGCGATCGCAGTAGATATTCTACTGTCGCGAGGCTCAACTAAGTCTAAAAGTAGACAACCCAGGAACAGTTTCAAGTTTGCTGTATGAGATAAAATTGTACGAGAAAGCAGGCGCTCATATCAACATATTGTAATTCACGAGCATAAAACCCATTCACAGTTAATGAGATTACCGTATCGAAGGTAACATTGTTAGAAAAATGAACCGTTCAGCTGGATATATCGCAATTCACGCGAATAGGATGGACGGAGGAAGTGCCTGTTCCACGCTACGCGACTGCATTCCCTATTCGGCGCTGAATCTAGTTTCTATAATTTTCAGCGCCGACTGCTTTCCCTATTCGGCGCTGAATCTAGTTTCTATCCTTTTCATCGCCGACTGCATTCCCTATTCGGCGCTGAATCTAGTTTCTATAATTTTCAGCGCCGACTGCTTTCCCTATTCGGCGCTGAATCTAGTTTCTTACCATTTTCAGCGCCGACTGACAAGTATATATACGTATATATTGGCATTTTTCCGCCCTTCCTTCTTTCCCTATTCTAGCCATTGCATGCCCGTTTAGGGCATTTTTCCCACTAGTTTCTTGCATTTTTCCGCTTTAGCGTTTTTAAGAGGGCTTAATATATAAAATGAATAAACTGCCAGAAAAACGGTTTGAAAAAACCAGACAGGACGTACATATATATATACGTATATATATATTGTAAGCATGTTTAGGGCATTTTTATCATTTGTACGGAGCGCTATCTCTTTATATTGGTTTGTTTGTGTGTAGAGGCATTAAGGGTTACGCATTGTCATGGTAGATGTAATACACTGTTGTACGTGGACGGGGCGTAAATGTGGTTTGTTTGTGATCCCCCCCCCCCGTAAGGGTTTATCTGAAAAGAGAATTAGGTGGGTGGGGTCGGTATATCGAAAAACAGGATGAGGGGGGTGCGAACGCCCACGGAGGGCAGGTTTTTTTAGTAGGGGGCGAGGGCCCCCCGAAAATGCCTCCCTCCGGATTTTGGGCTTTCCCCCTAAACGAGGTCTATATACATTGTTTCCAGAAATGGTAAAATGTTCAAAAATTTGCCGGCTTCGCCGGAGTTTTTTTTCCTAAAAATGGGTATTTTTAGCTTAAATCCTGGCATTTCAGAGAACTTTTTGTGTTTCACCATGCAAAATACGACAAAAAATACCATTTTTTTTGCTCATTTCTGCAAAAAATCTCCCACGTTTACAGAGGGGTTATCGGAAAACAGAATGACGGGGGGCCGAACTCCCACCGGTGGGGTCGTCGCGGCGCGTGGGGTACGGAAAATTTGAAAAACAAAATTGTTTCTGCTCGAGAAAACGTTTCCGGAGGGGATATCCGAAAAGAGGATGGCGGGGAGCCGAACTCCCACCGGGGGGGGGGGGGTCGTCGCGGTGCGTGGGGTACGGAAAATTTGAAAAAAACAATTGATTCTGCATCAGAAAACGATCGCAGAGGGGTAATCGCTAAACAGGATGGCGGGGGGCCGAACTCTCGCCGGGGGGGGGGGGGTCGTCGCGGCGCGTGGGGTACGGTAAATTTGAAAAAACGCAATTGTTCCAGCATCAGAAAACGTTTAGTATTAAGGTTTTCCGGAAAACAGGAAGCGGGGGGCCGAACTGCAAGGGGGGGGGTCGTCGCGGTGCGTGGGGTTACGAAAATTTGAAAAAACGCAATTGTTTCTGCATCAGAAAACGTTTAGTAAAGGTTTTCCGGAAAACAGGAAGAGGGGGGCCGAACTCCCACGGGGGGGAGGTCGTCGCGCTGCGTGGGGAACGGGCAATTAGAAAAACGCAATTGTTTCTGCATCAGAAAACGAGGGGTTATCGGAAAACAGGATGACGGGGGACCGAACTCCCACCGGATGGGGTGGTCGTCGCATTGAGTGGGGTTCGAAAAATTTGAAACAACGGAAATTTTTTAAAAAATCGATTTTTGACCAGTCCGGACCCTGGCCAGGGCGCCACAGGCCACTAGGGCCACTTTGGAGGAGTCCTCCAATGACAAAAAATGTTCGCCTCACCAAGGGCTTTCATTTGATACCAAACATGGCCACTTTTGGAAAAATCGATTTTTGACCATTTTGGACCGGTCCGGACCCTGGCCAGGGCGCCACAGGCCGCTAGGACCACTTTGGAGGGGTCCTCCAATGAGAAAAAATGTTCCCCTCGCCAAGGGCTTTCATTTGATACCAAAGTTGGAAATTTTTTAAAAAATCGATTTTTGACCAGTCCGGACCCTGGTCAGCACGCCACAGACCGCTGGGGCCACTTTGGAGGGGTCCTCCAATAACAAAAAATGTTCGCCTCACCAAGGGCTTTCATTTGATACCAAACATGGCCACTTTTGGAAAAATCGATTTTTGGCCATTTTGGACCTGTCCGGACCCTGGTCAGGGCGCCACAGGCCACTGGGGCCACTTTGGAGGAGTCCTCCAATGACAAAAAATGTTCGCCTCACCAAGGGCTTTCATTTGATACCAAACTTGGCCACTTTTAGAAAAATCGATTTTTGGCCACTTTGGGCATGGTCCACGGTCCGGACCCCTGGCCAGGGCGCCACAGGCCGCTGGGTCCACTTTGGAGGGGTCCTCCAATGACAAAAAATGTTCGCCTCACCATGGGCTTTCATTTGATACCAAACTTAAAAATTATCAAAAAATTGCTTTTGGACCGGTCTGGACCCTGGTCAGGGCGCCACAGGCCGCTGGGTCCACTTTGCAGGGGTCCTCCAATGACAAAAAATGTTCGCATCACCAAAGGCTTTCATTTGATACCAAACTTGGCCACTTTTGGAAAATCGATTTTTGACCATTTTGGACCGGTCCGGACCTGGTCAGGGCGCCGCAGGCCGCTGGGTCCACTTTGGAGGGGTCCTCCAATGACAAAAAATGTTCGCCTCACCATGGGCTTTCATTTAATACCAAAATTAAAAATTATCAAAAAATTGCTTTTGGACCGGTCTGGACCCTGGTCAGGGCGCCACAGGCCGCTGGGTCCACTTTGCAGGTGTCCTCCAATGACAAAAAATGTTCGCATCACCAAAGGCTTTCATTTGATACCAAACTTGGCCACTTTTGGAAAAATCGATTTTTGACCATTTTGGACCGGTCCGGACCTGGTCAGGGCGCCACAGGCCGCTGGGTCCACTTTGGAGGGGTCCTCCAATGACAAAAAATGTTCGCCTCACCAACGGCTTTCATTTGATACCAAACTTGGCCACTTTTGGAAAAATCTATTTTTGGCCATTTTGGACCGGTCTGGACCCTGGTCAGGGCGCCACAGGCCGCTGGGTCCACTTTGGAGGGGTCCTCCAATGACAAAAAATGTTCGCCTCACCAAGGGCTTTCATTTGATACCAAACTTGGCCACTTTTAGAAAAATCGATTTTTGACCATTTTGGACCGGTCCGGACCTGGTCAGGGCGCCACAGGCCGCTGGGTCCACTTTGGAGGGATCCTCCAATGACAAAAAATGTTCGCCTCATCAAGTGCTTTCATTTGATACCAAACTTGGCCACTTCTGGAAAAATCGATTTTTGGCCATTTTGGGCCCGGTCCGGACCCCTGGCCAGGGCGCCACAGGGGTCCGGGCGAAACCTACTATAGTCTATGCTGTAGTGCTCCCGCACCCCACCCCAAATCCCAAATAAGAGAGACCTGCTCACTGTAGATATCTCTGTAGAAGAGGTTAAAGTTGGAGTTGCGACACGGTAGGGCCCACCACCATCAGGGTGCCCCCCAGCCACATGGATAGGTCCTAGAGCGAAACTAATGGGCCATTTAGATTCACCATATAGGGGTTCCTATTCGAATACGAAACCTCAGCCCAGCAGCTCTTATGTATAGGGCTGCCTACTCCGTAGGCCCAGACCCCCCCTTTTACACACTAACTTCGGACCCCCGGCCAGAAAACTACAGGGTCCAGATCCATATTCATATACCCCATGGCAATTAGGGCCATGGGGCCATGCTCCTCGCCGAACCTCAGTCCCATCGGCCTGCCCCAGTTCAAGTTTACTTGAACAGAAGGATTGACCATTTTGGAAAAAAACTATCTCCGAAAAAATCGAAATCCTGCTATGTACACAGACCTATGGGGGGCCCTACCTACTCCATACTCATTTCCCCAAAAATGGGGAAAAAGTTGTTCAAAAAAAACCCCATATGGTATAGAAAATCTAAGACCTCCGCTCCGACCCCTAGGGGGGGGGGAGAAAAAAAACTGGAGAAAGTCGTGCATTGAAAAATTGAATCTGTCATATCTCAAAAACGGCTCGGCCGATTTTGCTCAAATTTGCACAGCATGTACCCCTCGTGAAGGGGTTTCTACTGGTACAATATGAAGGCTCTACCTCAACTCCTCCGCCGGCACCAGGGAAAACTATGTTCCAAGAGGCCGCAATACGCCTTTTTTCCCTATTCTAGGTAGTGCGCTGACGCGCACTACCTAATTTGCTCAATTCTTGGAGTTCAACAATTTTTATATTATTATAAAGCTTAGAATATGCTTGTTACAGCAAGGTAGGGTATACCTGTCTCATTTCAACTCTTCGACTTGAACATGCGATTACAAGAAAACAATTTTTGAACATGGATTTCTCGAAATGTGGGAAAGCTGAAGGAAAGCGACCAGTTCAGGCTTCAAAAGAAACGTCTTCCCGAGGGCTATTTTTTCTGAAATCTTTTAGTGATCAGGTAAGCTCAAAATTTTAAGAAAAATGTACATTTAGTCTGAGTTTAGTCAATATATTCAAGTTTGGATGCTTATTTCTCTCGAACGGAAAGACAAAACGCAAAACCATGAAAAATAGCCCTCGCCAATTGTCCCAATAATGCGTGTCTAAAGCCGTTTTCTAATTGGTTGCATGAGTTGAAAGAAATCCGTGTTCAAAACAATCTGGTTGCTATTTTCAAAATTTCACATTTCGTTGCTGTGCGTAGGCAGTAGGCACAGATGCCGCAGAGAGCTCTCCGTTGGGCATAACATGTGTTTTACGATAACAAATATGGGCAATACTTGACCGACGGACCAACACTGTTGAAACTGTCGAAATCTTGCAATATTTTATTCTTCAAAAAAATGGCCAGTTTTGGGTCTCGAAAATCAATTTTCGCTGGTATCTCTTAAATCGTAAAGATTCGAAGAATACTCTCAAGAGCAAAGTTGTAGGTATTGGTGAGACGATTCGAATAATTATAAGTACGTGTAGGGTACCCACAGTGCAAGTTATGGCGGATTAAAGCAAATTTTTCCAAAACTCAAAATTTCACGCCGCGATTTTTCTAAAATTTTTTCTAGGCATAATGATGTAATTGTCGCAAATTTGAATGAATTTCAACGACAATTGCTCTTTTAAAGCCCAAAAATACACGAACCCGAACCAGTACCTTAAGCGTTATATAAGTTTTTTTAAGATTTTATACAGTATATTTATATTATGTAGTATGTACATAAATTTCAGTCTGGATTACTGAAAAAACCTGAAGGACCTGCAACAAGTACACATCGGTTATATGCTACAAATTTGATGACTGAGATACAGATATACGCACTATAAGCATATTATGGCACTTATGATGACATGACTGTTAGTTGCGCGAGTACTAGATACAAAAGCAGAATCTCCTTTTTTCTGACGGAGGTTCTACTTTTATCAAAACATGGGCCCCTTGTCCTTAATGGAGATATGGCTTGTACCTCGTAGTCAGGGATAGAAATAGGGTAGGATCTCTCCAACTCTGTCGTGTTCACCTATGACTATGTTGATAATCCTACTATAATCTATTGTACTACCATTCGTTCCTAGAAATCGTAGGCGTAGTTCAGCTGCAGTAGCTCAAGGACTACAGCGTGGTTTACCCAATTAGTTGTAAATTTCAGGGGCTAACTACTCCTCGAAGCTATTTAACCAACCTTAGAGACAGTATGCTTTTCTGTACATCTGGCTCAATTCAAAGAATAAAATAGGAGTTATTGTTAGTGCCATTACGATTTCCTTTTAATTATCATTTTATCAATCTTTACCTGTAGTCAACTAAACTAAAATAAGCAACAACTAAAGCAGCACTATGAGAAACACGTAACAATGATTTAATTCAATAAATAGCAAGCATGGATACGAACGGTTAACAAACATCACGTAATACATCATATCACAGAAAATACGGCATGTATTGTTCATGTTCATTAAAAAGTATACGAGTATCATTATGCGCAAAACAAGGGTGACGGCAGCCGCCGAGTGATATTGAAACCAAGGCATGTTTGAGGTCCTTCCCATTTGATGCTTTCCCTCAGTGCTAAAAATATTCTAAAACGTAACCAATGGTTTCATGTTTTTGTTTCGACCACACAGAGTTCAACCATAAAACATTTTTCCATTTTGTGAAATGAGGTTACTCGATTAACAATGGGAATTGAAGTACTTTTGTAACCATTTTTGCTGATAACTTATATACGGAGGTTTTCGGGTCGTAGAACAAAAATCTCAAGTAAGTTCTTCTATTCATCTTTTCACTAGATCACTATCCACTAGTGCTGTAAATTTAGGATGAGACTGAGCAAACAAAAGGCTGAATAGAAGAACAAATGGATTTAAAATTCATGCTCTGTGACTCCGGAAACCTCAACTTATCAACAAAAGCGGAAACAACAAACTTTCGAATCGAAAAATTAGGCACAATAGAAATCGAAAAATCTCGCGCTATTTGAACAGTTGAGTCAGATTGGTTAGGTTAATTTTTAAAAATTTGAAGCATTCCGGGTGTCAAATGGGAAAGGCCCCATCTTCGTTGCTTACAACACAGAGTTACTCAACCATCAAATTTCAGCGAGTAACAAAATGCAAAGACAAAGTCTTAAAGGGTGGGCAAACATTAATACCAATCTTACCAAGAAAAACCAAATAAAGAAGCCTAAGTCAGCTGAAAGTAAACAAAAGCACTAGGAGTAGGCAGGGTATTTTTTCGGGGGGGGGGGCTTCCGGGCGGGGGGGGGGGGGGAGAAATTCCCGGGGGGGGGGAATGTTTTGCAAAAATGAGCCGAAAATGGTATTTTTGGTGTATTTTGCATGGCGAAACACAAAAAGTTCTCAAAAATGCCAGGATTTAAGCTAAAAATAGTCATTTTTATGAAAAAATCTCCGGCGAAGCTGGTGACTTTTTGAAAATTTGACCATTTTTGGGAAAAATGTAGACCTCATTAAGGGGGAAGCCCAAAATCCCGGGGGAGGGGGGGAGATTTCGGGGGGGGGGAGAAAGGTAAATTTCATTTCGGGGGGACCCCCCGCCCCCCAAAAAATACCCTAAAAGCAGGACAGGTTTCAATAGGACACACCAGGCACCTACATATTTCGCATCGCTGGGCTGAGCTCAGACCAAATCACGTCGAGAAAAAAATAGTTTTGACAATCAAGACAGTAAAGTCGTCAACCGTCAAGACATTTTAACTTCAGAAATTGGGAGGAGAGTTTTGGGGAAATTGATCAGAACCGACAGGATATAACCTGCGAAAATTGTGCTATTTTGAACAACAGCAAGCGACATATTGTTTTGTCATATTCTTAGTTACTTGCTATCCATGCATCATGCATCCATTCAGTAGTAATGGTAAAATACAGTAAATATAGACCAGCCAGATAACCCAAGAAATCCATTCCATGGCACAGCTGATAAGAAGACTTCAATAATATCTTCAAGTTAACTTAAAAATAAAAAATAAAAAGCATACAGTAAACTAAAACAGAAAAAAGGCTGCGTAATACGCACGATGTAAGGCTAAAATTTATATGACGGCAAGACTATTATTCTCCAAATCTGAGAACGCAGAAAAAAGGAAAAAGCAAAAGCTCAGATTTATCAATAAATTTATAGATCAAAACCAATTATCATCTAAGAAAGAGGGAACGAACAGACTTTTTTTATGCTATGACTTAGACCTTTTAATAAACAAACATTTTCATGAAAATTTGCAAAAAACGCATCGTTTGGAAACTTTAAAGCCGTTTTCTAAACTTCCAAAGAAATATCTTTTCAGAAAAGCACAGCATAATGATAACTGACTGAACAACACCATTACATTACAAGGTGCACGAGTTTTCATACATTACAAGAATGTGCATTAGATTACAAATAGACCAATGAACACACGAATACTGCGCAGTGCAGGCATAGAAACGGCGACTAAAATGGTGCAATAATGCTAGAAGAGGATCTAAGATGAAAACAACAAACAAGATAACAATTCTCACCCAACAACAGAACATACATAAAGACAACAATACAAAAATAAAATGGTCAATAAATCTATGCAAACAAACTTATTGCTATACTTGCAGGCAAAAAACGGATGCATGTATGTATATAAATAATGCAGATAAAGGCATCATTGGCTATTAAGGCATATTAACGTAATGCTCAAAGGACCATTTCTGAGTGTCAGCCCCAGTACAGGGATTCAGTTGTACATCTCCACTGTTGGGGACATCCGCCTTGTCCAAACACTTCTGCGTCTGAACATGAACAAGCTGGCCGTCCTGAAACAAAGTAGAACAGAAAATTACAGCACAAAATGAAGCAAGCAAGATAACACACACCCCTAACTTTCATTTAACACAACAACCTGCCGCAGCAAGGAATGAAGTTATTCTTTCATTTATCTTATTTACGGACATTCGTATTCCTGACATATTCCGTACATTCAAGAGTACATAATACTAAGATGACAGACACCTGTCATACTCCATGTATATATTGTTGTCGAGTAATTTCACCTCAAAGTTGAGGTTTCATGTGTTAAACATAGGCAGCGGGGAAAGTTGTCATTTTTTCGCGTGCGCCAAAAATCTCCTGACAAACATTGATGACTGTGGACAAGTTTTACATCAGAATAACGCTGAAATGTTAAACTGCGGTATCTTCTTGGAATTAGAATTTAAATTTAGGACTTTAAAAATTTTTAATTAATTTTTGAAGGATTAAAATTTTACACGATTTTAAAATCATGTCAAATTTTAATCCTTCAAACTTTAAATAAAAAACTTTAATGGCCTAAATTCTAATTCCAAGATACCGCAGTTTGACATTTCAGCGTTATTTTAATGTAAAATTTGTTCAAATTCATCAACGTTTGTCGGGAGATTTTTGTGGCGCACGCGAAAAATGACAACTTTTCCACTGCCTATGTTTAACACATGAGACCTCAACTTTGAGGTGAAATTACTCCACAACCGTAAGACTTATATATGAGTTTAATTTTAAAAACTCGTGAAAATATACCGTTAAGACAATAAAATATGTAAAAATCAGCGAGATCGGCGAAAGTCGAAAAAAGGGTCCAAAAATGGACCCTTAAGAACACTAGCATAGGGGGAAAATCTGTTTGAAGAGATGGGTCCGATTTGCGGTGGGGGTCAGCCGTTAGCGTGCAACGGATTTGTCATGCTTACAATACACAGAGTGTGACAGCTGTCATACTCCTATGTATTATGCACTCTTGGTACAATGTTGCATCAATGTACGTATATAAAAGAATCGCAGTAAAGTACTAAAAAACCAAATTAAAAACTGGGTCCGAAACAAAACACTAAAAAGATATTTGGGGTGGGGTGCGGGAGCACTACAGCATAGACTATAGTAGGTTTCGCCCGGACCCCTGTGGCGCCCTGGCCAGGGGTCCGGACCGGGCCCCAAAATGGCCAAAA